>BQNB010017688.1:0-69524 GCA_026074375.1 Tanacetum coccineum | reverse complement strand
AATGTATATATGAAATCTTTTAAATGTTATTATCTGATTTTTATAAACCAACCGCTCCCTTCGCGTTCTCTATTATACCAAACAACCCTCATGGCTATTAACACAATCCAAACGCACCCATATTGGCTGAGAACCCAGCCAAACGCACCTTTGGTGCTGTCACGGCCAAACGCACCCTAATCGGGTGGCTGACCCGCAACCAAACGCACCCTATGACTGTGTAACAGCCAAACGTACCGCACCTCTGTTGGCGTTGATATAAACCCCAAACGCACCCTAATCTTCCCAACAGCCCAAACGCACCCCTAAAGGCTGTTATAACTAAAACAGACGCACCCCATGGCTGTGTACATCCCAACCAACGCACCCTCACGGTGTTAACCGCAAAACAAACACTCCCTTGGGCTGTCATAAATCGTAAACGAACACCCCTAGCTGCTAAACCTGGATGCAACCACATCCTTGTGATATAACACCAAACGCACCCTTTTTGGGTGGTAATGAAAACCAAAACGCACCCTAATCTGGTCGAGGACCAACCGAACGCACCCAAATGGTTATAAAACCCAACGCACCCATTTCTGGTGCTGTGACGAGCGAACAAACGCACCCTTGTGCATAGAAAAACCACACGCACCCCTGGGAGGTGGCGGTTGTGGTGGTGGTTTTGGTGGTGGTAGCGCGTGGCGGGGAGTGGGTGAGTGGATCGGATAGATCCGGGACGGATCTGTCTTTTCTATAATTTTTGGGTTCGTCGGAAAAAGTCGCCGGAAAATTATTCCGGTGGCCGGCGGCGGCTGATGGTGGCCGGAGAGTGGTTGCCGGATTTGGGGAGAAGGAGAGAGGAGGGAGATGGGAGAGAGTTGTAGGTGTGTGTATGTATATATGAGAAAATGAAATGAAATAAAATTATAAATTGTATATATATATATATAAATTGGAAAGTGACAAGTTGAAATAGTCCAGGGTTCGTTTTTTTTTTTGGGGTAATTTTTAGTAAAAATTTCGATACGTATCGGTTCGGGGGAATCGTTTGAAGGTCTTAACGGTTGGATTCAACGCACGAAACTTGCGCCATTGTTTTTCGAATCATTTTTTTGATAAAAATGAGTATTCACTTGATAATATTTCATAAATATTTTCATAACATTTATAAAAGTATTCGTTATTTATTTTGTGACTTGGTTAAAAATAAAAGAAATTTTAACTCGGATATTCGTGTTATCAACAACGCTTAAATAAGTAAAAATAATTTTATTTAATATTTTTTATTAAATAAATAGTGATAATTAAAAATAATTTTAATTATTTTTGTGTGTCGGTACCCGTTTGTGTGCAGTTTTCAAAACTTTGCGAGGCTGTTTTAGCCCTCTTCAGCTTGTTTTCAAGTCTCGGGGAAAACTAAAAAGGTGTCTGAAATATCGTTTTACATCAAATTGCTTTAGGGTCCGAATCGTGAAAGACATTGAAGAACTTTAAAAGATTTTACTTAGACTGTGAAGTATCATTGACGTTTTGTAGCTTCAAATATCCCGTGAGAAGTGTTGATTACATCTCAACTTTTAAACTCTCTGGCTAACTTACCAACCTCCTTTTCTGTCGGCTATTGCTGTGACCACATGGTGAAGTAAATCTAATACACCAAACTTGAAAATGAAGTAAAATCTCCCAAATTTGTTACTTAAGCTTGCACTGTTGTTGAATGAATAACGGTGTAGAGAAATCTACAGCATCAGAATCCCTTTGTACTGTATACCTTTTATGGGAAGGTATAAGTATCTTACCTCTTGAATATATCTACATCTGCATCTGCGTGTGATACTGAGTACTACAATGTAACTCCTTTAAGTGATAGTTAACCAGGTCTTCAACCAACCACCCCGACTACTAGAAACTTGATAATCCAAGTCTCAATCATAAGATGTTATAAGTTCAAGCAAGTCATCAATCGATAGATTGGGTTTGAAGAAAAAGGGTAGAAAGTAGAAGGAAGTCTCGATGATGAAATAAGTAGACGTCTTCGTGAAACCCACTTTAATCTCAAATAAGCGATACCAAATCAACTTCGTGATCACTTGTCATTTAGAATCCGAATCTTTAGCCATTTGTCGTTTTAGTGAATCTTGTATATAGGATCGTTATAGCATTAAGTGTTGTGTTTGCTTTGGTGTTTTGATTGAATGTTGTTAAACTAGGAAAAAAGTTGTAATGAATTATCGTTAACGGATGAACATTGTCTTGATAATGTTGTCATGAAATTATAATCGTGGAATAAGGACTTGCGGTGTAAAAGAATTTGACTTTGAGGTGTAAATGATCAAACCTCATAAGTTGACTAAGTCAAACTGCATAAGTTGACAAGTCAAACTGCTGAAAAATGTGGTCAAACTGCATAAGTTGACCAAGGTCAAATCGCATGTGGTGAGGTCAAATCGTAGAACTCAAACCGCAACATTTGTCAAACCGCATATTTCTTTTGTATCAAACCGCATAATCTTTTAGTCAAACCGCAGTTTTTTTTGGTCAAACCGCACCTTTTGTTTTGACAAACCGCATAAAACTTTTTGCCAAATCGCAAATTTTGGTGGTCAAATCGCACCTTTATATTGCCAAACCGCAGTTTTTAATGGTCAAACCGCATATTGAATCTTGCCAAACCGCATAATTTCACATGCCAAACCGCATATTTTTTAACCAAACGACATATTTTTTGCCAAATCGCAGATTTTAAAAAATAAGCACAGATTATTTGTTTTCAAAAAATAAGCCGTTTTAAGCCCAAATAAGCCACAAAAACCATTTATCAATAAGCTGTAAGGGTATTGACATTTAAAGTACCATGCTTTTTTCGAAAATAAGCTTTATTCCAAACACCCTTTTAAGACCACGAAAAAGCTTAAATCATCAAAATAAGCTCGAATAAGCTGTTTGAGTGGTTAAGAAGCTGCTATATCTATTAACAAATAAGATGAAACAAAGAAGAATGAAAAATTTTTAAGCTTTTTGATAAAATAAGCCAAACCAAACAAACCCGTAGCCTTTGTGGCTTAATATTAAGCTCGAAATAAGCTTACTAGCCACGAAAATAAGATAAAAACAAACATAAAACGCCCTTGGTTAGCTCTGATGTCAATTGTTAACATAAGAAATTTCACTAACAAAACAACGATTCGAAGGTCGGGGAGGAAAGAAAAAGTTGAAAGCCATTTATTAGATTTAGATAGAGAAAGGTAAGATGTGTGTGTTTTCTAGAGAGAATGAGGAGAAAACGCACACATGTGAAATGTTACAATTGATTTCATCACCCTCCTATGGAAGTATAAGAGGGTATATATTGTCCTAGATATGCCTAACTAACATCTAATGACATTATTAGTCCTTGCGTATCCTACTATGTGTAAACTAATGTAATTCTGTATTAGTCGACATATTTTAAGGCTAGCAAATCCGTAATTTAGCCGAATCTAGTATGTCTCCTATTACTCTTTCATTCCCGTTATCATGAACTTATTAGCCACGAGAGGCTAAAACCTCTTATGACTACTCAGATGTGTTAATATAATAAAGAAGCATTTGGTGTTATTATGATCTCATATTGATTTATTGTTTGTGTTATGAACCGCTGGGCTATCTAGTATTGCTATGCTTTTTTATCACTTTTGATCATATATGCAACTTGGTATAGGTCGAAAGACCCACTTTGTACTATCCGGTTTTGAAAACTTGTCTATGAGTTTTGAATCTTTGGTTGGAGGAATCCACTTAGATAATTTGATAAACATTAGGACTAATTAGTATTGTGCTAATTCTGTGAGAAATCATCTAATTATAAAACACAAGTCTTGAATTAATTAAGCTAATTTGTGAAAATGCCATTTTAACGAAAACAATTATTTTGTGAATTACAACTCAAGAACACCAACTTTTTGAACTGAGATCATGATTATCACCATTGCTACTGAGTTATATGAACTATCCGAGTAGTTATATTTATTTATTATTGAATTTACTCATTACCACTTATTTGCTATTTTGCTTGAAAAAGTCTATCGTTATTTGTTTTGATTTTTTGATTATACGAACATAAACAAGTCCCTGCGAACGACCTAGTATTGCCTTCAAAATTACACTACATATGTGGGTTATACTTTACCCGTGTGTTGGTTTAAAATTGGACGAAACTAGTTATTATAAATTTAAAGCTTTTACAACACATCAAACAACTTCAACCAGAATGGTTAAGATTTGTGACAATTGTCAAGCAAGCTCAAGATTTAGACACTACATCTTACCACAAACTCTTTGAAATTTTGAAACAACATCAAAATGAAGTTAATAAAATTTGAGCAGAAAGAATAGTCAGGAATGCAAATCCACTTGCACTTGTTGCTGCTACTCAATAATATCCAGATGACTATTAACAAGCACCTTAAGCACCAAACCTTACAAGACCCATGCACCATCATCAATACAAACAACATCAACCAGATCACATGCTACTATCAGGAACAAAGGCAAAGAGATTGTCAAAGCACCTTCACCTCTATTTAAGTTAGCATATGAAGAAGACACTGATGAAGAACAGGCTCATAGAGATAAATAGATGCAAAAAAGTTTGGCACTCATTGCAAAGCACTTCAAAAACATTTACAAACCTACCAACAAAAACCTCAGAACATCATCAAACACTAGGAACAAAAATGTGGATACTTCTCCAAAAATAGGGAATGACAAATAAATTGGGCAGTTTGGAAATCAGATGACAGTGGCAGTTGCTGGGAATAGGGAAACTGTAAGGAATCAGGTAGTTTAGCAGTCTGGGATTCAGTGTTTCAATTGCAAAGGGTTTGGGCATTTTTATAAGGAGTGCAAATCAGCTAAGCGGGTCAAGGATTATGAGTATCACAAGGAAAAGATGCTACTATGCAAGAAAGAGGCTATAGGTATTCATCTAAGTGCAAAACAGGATGAATGACTTCAAGACACAGATGAACAAGAATTGAAAGCACATTACATGTACATAGCAAAGATTTAGGAGGTCTTGACTGCATTAAATGACAATTCTGGACCTACCTTTGACACTAAGCCATTGGAAAAGGTAAATTAATACGATGACTATAATATGTTTGCCACTGAAAGATAGCATTCTGAGCAACCTGAATCCATTAATGGCATATATGTGGTGGAAAAGGTTGATAGCGATATTATTCTTGATTCATCAGATATGTACACTAATGAAAGAGAGGTTGACCAGCATGCTGAAGAACTTGGGGATGAACGTTTCTTGCTTGCTTCTTTAATTGCAAATTTAAAACTCGATGTTATTGAAAACAAAAAGATTCATAAGCAATTAAAGAAAGCAAACACGACTCTTACTTAAGAGCTTGATAAATACAAGCTTGATCTTAGAGATTGCAAAATTGCGCTTGAGAGGAACAAAACTTTTTTAGACAAACCAGAATGAAAAGGAAGAATCTGAACTTAAGTGTAAAGAAGCTCTTGATTTACTGGCATGTAATAATCGTAGAAATGAAGAAGCTTTAAAAACAAAAGCATACAAAATGTTTTTAGTAAGAGAAGAAAATGCCAAGCTAGTAAATCAGATTTCTATGCACGAAAGACATATTTCTTACATTTTAACTGAAAAAAGCAAAAAAAGGATTTCAAAGAACGCGTAGATAAAGATATGGACAAAATAATTACTTTAGAAAACCAAGTAAAGTTCTTAAACGACGTTGTTTATAAAACTGGTCAGTCTGCTCAAATCGTTTTTATGCTAACTCCTAAACCAAGTTCATATTATAATGATAAATGTTTGATAAGTTTAGGAAATCCTAAGTACCTCAAGAAAGCTCAATGGGAGAAATCGTGCTTATATAATGTTCAATATGATAAGAATGATCTTGCGAACATATTTGCTCCTGAAAATGAAGAAACAATTCGTCTTGCAGAAGAGAGTAGATCAAAAATGGGTGATTTAGTAAAACCATATAATTACACAAAACTAATTCCATAACAATAAAAGTCTCGTGAGTAATTGTACTTTTCAAATGATTTGAAAAAAATAATAATTTAAAACACCTTTTTAGAAATAACCAATAAATTTGTTGAAAACATAGAATACTTGCCTAAACATAAGTCAATTAGCAAAAGTAAGTATGCTTTCCAAGATGTTCAAGCGAATGTGGACAACATCAGATCTATTGTTGAAACAGATTGGCAAAAACATAAAATAGACTGGCAAAATCCAATTACACATGACATAAAATTTCTAGTTCACGATCTTTTAATTCTATTTGCTCACAAAGCTTTGAAAAATGTTGGGATTTTTTTAACAAACTCTAAAAGAAGAAATGCTCGAAGACTTGAAATATGTCAAATTTGTTAAAAAAGAGGTTGATGACCTTAAAATGGAGATTGATGATCTCAAATCTTAACTTTTAACTCAAAAAACAAATTTTCCAAAAGTCGATGATCTACTCTTGCAAGAATTTTTCTCTAAGGATTTTTTGTGTGTTATTCTTCTTTCGATTGATGATATTGATGAATACTCAGAAATAGCATGCAAATATCTTGAGAAAGTTGAAGAATGTGAACGTATTGAGATTGATCTTTCCAAGAGTCATAAACAACATGACAAAAGTTTTGCACAACTTGAGAAACATTGCATTAATCTTGAACTTGCTTTGCAAAATGAAAAGGAAAAGAATGTTTGTGAAAACTCTTGGGTCAAGCAATCTTTCACATAAGGGAACAACGAACAGGTTTTGAAAGCTAAAAACGATCCCCTCATTGCTGAACTCAACCGAAAAACACTTGAAATCAACGATTTGAAAGCTCAGTTACAAGACAAGACAATTGTGAACGTTGAAATGTGTGCTTTGCTAAATAAGATCAAAGGAAAATATGTGGATACTAAGTTTTAAAAACCATCAGTTATTAGACAACCAAGTGCTTTTAAATTTCTAAAATCATCAGTTTTGGGAAAATCGTCACCTTTTGTAAATTCTCTTGAAAGACAATTTCTTCCAAAATCACAGTTTTTTCCTAAGATTAAGGAGATAAGGGATTTATCAAAAGCAGTAACTCCACATATTTTGCCTCGAAGAGAAAAGAAAAACAAGGTGATAGAAACACAAATGTGATTAAACCAAGAATGTATAGATTGAACACTAGGTCAACACAAGCTAGAACACCTCAGTTATCTTAGACTTTTAGGTGTTCTAATCTTCACGTGTCTAATTCTACAGGAGTAAGTCACAACACTAGTGTTAACATGCCATAACTTAGGAGCACTCAAATGAAAGATAAAGTCGTGCAAAACAATAGTCAAGTGATGCTTAAGAAAAAGGAAGTAGAAGACCACCATAGGATTTCTAGTTTTTTAAATAAAACAAAGTCTGTAACTACGTGTAATGACAGTTTGAATGCCAAGACTTTGAATGTTAAAGTTGTTTTTGTTACTTGTGACAAATGTGTATTTAATTTAAATCATGATGACTGTGTTTCTAAGTTTATTAATGACGTGAATGCTCACTAAAAAGCCTCATGCAGTGCCTATTAGTACTAGGAAACCCAAAACGAGAGTGATCCAATCTGTTGCAACATCCCATAAGAAAACAGTTGCTTTAGAATCCACTATTGAGAAATCCAGGAGTTATTTTAGGATGCTATATGAGAAAACTAGTAAGACATAGACTTGGTGGATTGAAAAACAATGTCCATCAGGATATAAATGGAAACCAAAGTTTAAGAATGACAATATGACAATGAGTGTTAGGTTAACTTTAGATAATGTTTCTAGGTCCACTAATAACTAGAAACCGTTAAACAAAATGGGATACAATTTATCCAACTCTCCATCATCTTCTTATTCTTTTGCAGATCGTACAAATTATCCTATTCATCATCGACTTTGGATGCACAAAGTACATGTCGGGACACATATTGCTAACTAATTTTGTTGAAAATTTTTTGGGTACGGTGCGGTTCGGGAATGATAAATTTGCACCTATTCTTGGATACGGGGATTTGGTTTAGGAAATGTCATGCGTCGAAGGTCTCAATCACAATTTATTCTCGGTCGGTCAATTCTGTGATGCAGATTTGGAGGTTGCATTCAGAAAATCTACTTGCTTTGTCAGAGATCTTTAGGGAAACAACCTTCTTACGGGTACTCGTGGATCTGATCTCTATGCAATAGCTCTTCAAGAATCATCTTCACCAACTCTAATCTGTTTCATGGCCAAGGATTCATCGACTCAAGCATGGTTATGGCATCATCTCCTTTCTCATCTTAACTCCGACACCATCAACTTGGTTTCAAAGAATGACATTGTGAATGGCCTACCAAAGTTAAAGTATGTAAATGATCAACTGTGTTCATCTTGTGAAATGGGTAAAGCAAACAGGAGCAACTTCAAGACAAAAACTACTCCTAGTTCTAAAGGAGGGTTACATCTGCTTTACACGGACTTATGTGGTCCTATGCGGGTTCAAAGCATAAATGGAAAGAAATACATTATTGTGATTGTTGATGACTACTCCCGATACACATGGACTCATTTCCTAAGATCCAAGGACGAAACACCAAAGGTACTAATCAACTTTCTAAAGATGATTCAAAGAGGTCTTCAAGCTCAAGTTATAACTGTTCGAGCTGACAGAGGAACTGAGTTCTTAAATAAGACTCTCGAGACATACTTTAAAGAATAAGGAATAAGTCACCAAACAACAATTTCTCGAACAACGAAACAAAACGGCATTGTCAAAAGATAGAACCATACTTTGGTTGAGGTTGCTCAAACAATGCTTTCGGCTTCTAAACTTCCACTCTTCTTTTAGGCTGAAGTAATAGCAACCGCATGTTACACCCATGATCGTTCTTTAATTATTACAAGACACAAAGACACCATATCACATCAGCAATGAAGGGAAACCAACTCTTAAATATCTTCACATCTTTGGCTGCACTTGCTACATAGTTAGAGATGGTGAAAACCTTATCAAGATGAAAGAGAAAGGGGATCCGTGCATTTTTATGGGATATGCTACACAGTTAAAGGGATATAGAGTCTACAACAAGAGGAAAAGATTGATCGTTGAAACAATTCATATCAATTTTGATGAACTCAAGGAAGTAATGATGGCTGACCAAAATAGTTCAGGCCTCGCACCCCAACGACAAATGGCACTTGAACAAAACAGTTTAAGTCTCGCGCCTTAACAAAAAATGACGTTTGATCATAATAGTTTAAACCTCGCTCCATAACCACAAATGGAGTCGGATTATGACAACTTTGGCCCCACGCCTCAACTACAATAGACTTCTGTTCATAATAGTACATAATTTGGAATTCAAGACCACAACAATGAACCTTCAAGTTCAACGTTGGTTCCAGACGTTGCTCCTTCAGCAAACATATCAGATCCATCTCTACAAGAGTTGGAATTATTATTCAGTCCTATGTATGAAGAATACTTCAATGGAGGCAATCATGGTGTATCTAAGTCTTCTGTTATCTTTGATCTTCAACAACAAGATGCATCACCTACATTGAATGTTCAACCCACATTAGAACCATCAACCCTAACAACAAATTTCAATGCAGAGGATAACATCAACAGTCAAGCACGTTGACGAATTTATCAACCCTTTCTGTACACCGGTACAAGAAGTTGGTGAGTCATCCTCACGCAATGTCGATCCATCAAACATGCATACATTCTACCAAAGACACCGTTCTGACTATCATTGGACCAAAGATCATCCATTAGAACAAGTTACAAGGAAATCCATCCAAGCCAGTCCAGACTATACGAAAACTTGCTACAGATCCTGAAATGTGTATGTTCGCACTCATCATGAGTAAAGATGAACCAAAGAACATTAATGAAGCAATGGCTGATCATGTATGGATTAAAGCAATGCAGGAAGAGCTTTATCAGTTCGACATACTCGCCATTTGGGAACTCATTGACAAACCCTTTGGAAAATCCACTATTGGTTTAAAGTGGTTATAGAAAAACAAAAAGATGAAGACAACATTGTAATTCACAATAAGGCATGACTTGTGGCTAAGGGATATCGTTAGGAAGAGGTAATCAATTTTGAAGAATCTTTTACACCAATCACTCGGTTGGAAGCTGTTTGGATTTTCGTTGCTTACGCTTCACATAAATCATATACTATCTATCATATGGACGTTAAAATGGTCTCTCTTAATGGTCCACTGAAAGGGGAAGTATATGTCAGTCAGCCAGACGGGTTCGTTGATCCAGATCATCCAGAAAAAATCTACCGCCTTAGAAAAGCACTCTATGGATTGAAATAGGCTCCAAGAGCATGGTATGATGAACTCTCAAAATTCCTAATGTTAAAAGGTTTCACTAAAGGTACTATAGAACCTACCCTATTTACAAGAAGATATGGGGAGGACATCCTGCTTGTGCAAATTTACGTCCATGACATAATTTTTGAGACGTCATACCCAAAACTTTATAAAAAGTTTGAAAAACTTATGCACAACATATTCAAAATGTCCATGATGGGGGAATTGAAATTATTTTTAGGACTTCAGGTTCACCAATCCCCTCGAGGTATCTTCATTAACCAGTCTAAGTATGCTTTAGATAACCTTAGAAAGCATGCAATGGAAAAATGTGACATCATTGGTATACCAATAGCCACATAACCTAAGATGGATGCAAATTTGAGTAGAACACCCGCAGATCAGACGGAATATCGTAGCATGATCGGGTCACTCGTGTATCTAACATCTAGCAGACCAGATCTAGTGTATGCAACATGTTATTGTGTACGTTATCAAGATAGACCAACTAAAAAACACCTCAATGGGGTTAAAAGGTTCTTTCGGTACCAAAAGAAGACCATTAACATGAGACTCTGGTATCCGAAGGATTCTGGTTTTGAACTAACCGCTTTTTCAGACGCTGACCACACAGGTTGTCTTAATACATGTAAGAGCACTTCTGGAGGAATTCAGTTCCTAGGTGATAAGCTAGTTAGTTGGTCGTCCAAAAAGTAGGATTGCATCGCGATGTCAACTACAAAAGCCGAGTATGTCGCTTTATCTACAAGTTGTGCTTAAGTCCTCTGGATGAGAACCCAACTTACAAATTATGGCTTTCACTTCAACAAGATACCTATGTATTGCGATTCAAAGTCAGCCATCGCAATCTCGTGCAACCCAGTCCAACATTCCCACACCAAACACATTGTTGTTCGTTACCATTTCATCAAGGAATAAGTTGAAAAGGGTATAGTTGAATTGTACTTTGTTAGAACTGAATATCAGTTAGCCGACATGTTTACAAAAGCTCTTTTGAAAGAAAAGTTTAAGTACCTTGTTGGATGATTAGTATGAGATGTTTGACTCAAGCAGAATCAGAGGTTCTGGCAAATGAATCTGCTAGATCTTATTAAACATCGACTTGTAAATATTTTTGAAAAACAAAATACAAAAATATAAAACATATAAAACCAAATACAAAGATATAAAATTTCAAAAAGAAAATACAAAATTAGAAAATTAAAAAAGTTTTAGAAAAATCTTCTCGACATGTCTCTTGGAATCGATAACATTTACATACCTAGAAATTGCGATTAACATTGACACGGGTGTGTAAATGAAGTTCGAACAAGAGTTTAAACGTTTCAAAACATGTCATTTTTATCTTTTTTATGACTTGTACTCACTCTCAAATTACAAATCGGACTCTAACGACAAAGAAGAGTGTACGCATAAGTGTGCTTATCCTTAAGCGTTAGAAGAGAAGTCTTTTTACAAGTGGGTTTTCAAAAAGTTGAACACATTTTCTCAAGAATATTTTTCATGAAAACTTTCATTAAGTTGTTAAGTGGTATCTTTCAAAAATTGTGTGTTCAACACTCCCTTCCTCACCAAACTTTCAAAAGATGATCATTTTTTTAAGTGGATCAATTTTTGAGGGGGAGTTTTTCAAAAACCAAAGTTTTAATGTTTTTGGATACATCATTACACGATAATTTTTATGTATTTAAAACATTTAACAGTATTTCAAGTGGTGTCTTAGCACAATTTTTGCAAATATTTTTTTATAATGAAAAATTTCATCCGTGGTATCTTTCAAAATACTATGCTACACATTCACAAAAAGCTTCTTAATAACATAAGTGGTAATAAAAGACATAATAGTTTTTTATAGAGTGTGGATATATCTACAAGCGTGCCAGCGATCGAAGCTACATCCGGTCTAGAGAAATCGAAACCGCGTCAGTGACCTAGTGACCATCCGTTTTAGATAGAAACATACTCTGATAAAACTTGTCTTCTAATCTATCTTATAAGATCATCTAGTGTTTGAGCACAGTTTTTTAAGAATTCTTCAATGACAATACATAATCTTTCAAAATTGTGTGTTCAACACTGTCTCAACCTCAATTTTTCACAATTTTATATCGCTTCTACAAATTGTTATCATTTTTTAGTGATGTCATGCATGTGTAAAATTGAGAGGGAGCTTTAGAAAAATGTTATAATAATTCATGTAATATTTGTGGTATCATTTTTCTTCCCATGAATTTTCATGACAAATTTTAATCAATTAGTATTTCAAATACTAAGAGATTTATTATATAAAATAAGGAGAGAAATTATGACTAAATGTAATAAAAAAAATAATAAGTGATCTAAAGACTCAAAGTGATTTCACTCTTACCCACATGTGTGAAACACTTTCGAATATCGATGCATGTGTGTAGGGGAGTTTTTCATAAGTTGAAACTTTCAAAGTGTCAAATGTTTTGATATTTAGCAAACACTTTAATTGATTTTCAATGGTTTTATGGTTACTATCAAATACCCAACAACCAACTAATTCACAATGAAACTGAAGTTATAAGGTGGTTAAGGTTAGGTATTGTCCTATGATCTAACCACAACCAGAGGGATCTACCCAAGGATACTCCATAGTTAGAAATAGCAGTCCTTACGTATGATTTCGAGAAGAATGAGAAAAGGGAATAATATTGACTAAGGCATGAGATAACACTGGAACAATCACAACAAGGTATTAGTAATGACGTCTTGGTAAACATTGAATGGGTTAAAGAATGAAAAAGAAATATTGTGTAAAGGGTGTAAAGAAAGAAGCTCTCCATACAACTTAAGGTAGAAACCAGGTCAATACATATGCTATCAGTCTTCACAAAGATGAATTCTGGTATTGAAGAAAGACATCATGGACCTAGTGATGCACTGCACATCCCTTTCTAGCCATTCAAGTTTCTCTCAACAGATACTTGTCTCATTTTTCATAGAGATTAACACGCCTTCTATTAACTTCTTACTCTGAGAATGTTGATATTGAAAAGGTGTCAATCTGCTCCAGCCTTCGATCACTAAAACCAAACTACACAAATCGAGTCTAGAGCCAAAGAGATCAAATATAAATCTCATTAGGATACATGAATGATAAACACTTGTTGAACACAAGTAAGTTCACAAGTGGTAATAATAGTCCTACGCATTATTCTTGTGATCTTTCCAGAACATTCAGAGTGATACTCTTTAGTATTTCACAGTGACTAATGGAAATCCTTCTAGTATCAACATTAAACAGCATTGCAGTAGGTGACTTGCGAGATTCTATTATAATCAAACTTGTACTAACTATCCTATGTGATCTAGGTATTGGGATTTAACGGGAAACACCTAAAATTGTTGCTTACTTCACAATTTGCATCAATGATTCACCTATTTTCGTTGTTATCCTAACTTGCAAGGGAATCCGAATATAAGAACAGCCGTGGAATATCAAAAAGCTTTGTTAGCGTCTCTAGACGTGTCAGCTCTAGATAAACCACACTTTCAGTTGGAAAACCTGTTAAGGAGATTCATTCATGAATCGAATCCTGATGACACATGTATAATATTTATATTGTAAAAACGGTCCTCACTGAACTGGAGGTTAATGTTACCGAACTTCGACGAATGATCAAGGCATCCGTCCATATTTGTTGTTTATTGCTAACTCATATAAATGTAGGTTTAGACGATGGAGGAACTACCTTATTCCAGCACCGTCAGACTCATTACCACATGCTCATATTCAAGCTTCAAAGACATACATTTGGCATCAAAAGTCCAAAGAAATCAAGAAAGTACAAAATGAATAAAGACAAAGACCTTCCTCAAGATTCAAAATACAATTGAAATATCAAGGGAGATTGTTTGCTTTCAAGATGATGCAAGTTATGAGCATGTTAGTCCAAAGCACAAAGGCGATTCATGGATGTTCAAGAAAGAAAAGTATTGATCTTCATCAAAAGATGACTCCAAAGCCGACTACTTCTATCAAGTTCATCTACAACAAGGAAAGATTTAAAGATCTCAGAACAAAAGTCAAAGTTAAATGACAATGACAAAGGCTAAAGATCAAAGATCACATAACATGAATGAACAAAGTCTATATATCAAAGTTAAAGACAAAGACCTAGACTAAATACGCATAAAGACAATGACCTCACTTTAGGAGAGATTGTTAGCCTTAATATATTAAGTCAAACAATGAAAGTCTCAGTTATTATATGTTTAGTTGAGTCTTTACTTTATAATCCATGTAATAGGCTAGAAAGGGACTCAGACTTGTTAGTTAATTTAACATTTGTACATGTTACGGGCTAAAAGCCCAACCAAAGCGAGCCCGACCCAACTCTAAGTAACGTAGGCATCTCATTTAGCCATGATTACTATAAATCCCCCTTTCCACACATGGAAAGGGGGTTGGTTGCTTGTATTATTTTCTCACTATGCTAATACACTTCCTTCCACACTCTTTCTCTCTCTAGATTTCTTCCTCTTTCCCTCTCTAAGATTCTTGCTTATTTGGTTAAGATTTGTGTTAAAGATGGATTAAGTTTTGGGATAACATTATTGATACTTATTGCTAGTGGTATTTGTTTCATTGTTACTTATGGTTTAATGCAAAGTGGGTAAAAAATGTAAATGTCAACAATAACCAAGAGGGTGGGTTTTTTCATTTAATAACCATAAACACCATTACAATAACCCAATTGCATTCATTACACTTCCATAACTACAAAACACTTAAAGCTAATCCAACAAACTACATTAACCTACCATATCAAAGAAGACACTTGCAGTCATAAATTATTCAAGTCATAACATAGAACAACACAAAAACAACCCAACTAAACCCTAACATAAACTTCAAACACCTTGCTTCTTGACGAATTTGAGATAAAGCAGCTTCTTGATCATTCATTGAACGCAATAGACCAAGAATAATTTGGACTGCTCTTTGACACATTGGTGGATCGTACCAATCGGCAGACCCATAATTTGCTACCTAGACATTTATCAAAATTAGGTCAAAAGAGATTTTAAAAAATTGAAATTGTAAAAACTTACCCTCTTTGAACAACAGTAGAAATGCCTTCCTGGGTTATACGCAGTCCAGGATGTACGAATTACACAACGAACCCCACAAGTAGGGCAATCTATCTTCAAGTGTTAGGTTTTGATTTGGGGTTGTGTTTCGATTTGGGGTTGTGTTTATTTATTGGGATTGTGTGTTTAAATGGACTGAACTTAGTGTTTGTAAAGAGGGGAAAAAAGAAATGACAGAATTACCATCATGTTTTGTCACGTAATGGGTTTTAACGTAAAAAATAGACGGAGTTAGAAAAATAGACTAGGTCCATAACGGGTGAAAAGCACAGTGGCTAGGCCTGTAACAAAAAAATGGACTGAATTCGTAAAACCTGGCAAACAACATACACCATTTATGTAGTTAACTCTATGTTAATTATATGAACTATAAGATTTTCTTTCCGCTGAGTTTACTCGTGTAATATTAGTGTAATATTAATGATTAGATAACCGATTCCAAAGCCAGAAAGGTACAATTTTTTTGTCCACAACAATGTCTATTTTTTTCTCTTTCATCAAATTGTCATACTCAACTACTCAACTCCGTAACTCCAACCAATGATTGACACGTGTCATTTGTAAGTAATAAAAGTCAAACGATTTAATTTTTTTATTATTAATAGTGATGAAAAATTATAAATACCCTACATTTAATATTTTATCTCCCTTTTTATTATACTCATCTACCCCACCTATCACACACATTTACTATACCACTTACCCCACACATATACCCATATACCTCACACATACACTTGCTCAACTCCTCTCACTCGCTGCTCAACTCTACCCTCTACTCGACTCCTCAATTCGACTCACCCTCTACCGCTTAACTCCTCCACCCTTTGCTTAACTTCTCCATCGTTTTCAAGTTTTTCTTTAATTTTTTATGCATTTTCAGTTTGTAAAAACAAAGAAATAAACAAATAGATATTAACTCGAATTGCGGTTCAAGAAAAAACTAACATAAATCCATGTAATTTTAGAAAAAAAGAAATGATAAAAATGATTAGTCTTTTGTAAGTATAAATTAAAAATGCATAAAGAATTAAAGAAAAACTTTGAAACAATAGAGGAGTTGAGCGAAAGGTGGAGGAGTTGAGTAGTGGAGGCTGCACTTGAGCAGTCGGTGGGAGGAGTTGAACAAGTGTATGCGTGAGGTATGTGTATGATTATATGTAGGGTAAGTGATATAATAATTGTGTGGGGTAGCTGAGTACAATATAATAAAGAGAGAGATAAAATACAAAATTAAGGGTATTCATAACTTTTTATCACTATTGATAATAAGTCAAAATATCAAATCGTTTGACTTCTTTTTTTAATAAAAAGGACACGTATCAACCATTGGTTAAAGTTGCGAAGTTGAGTATGACTAATTTAAAAAGAGTTTTTTATTTGACCATTGTAATTTTAAAATTTATTTAACAAAATGAGTACTTTCAAATATATTTAAGAAAGTATGGTATGCTCTAAAATCTATCTATTATACTATAAGATTCAGTTTATTTATTAAATGTGGAGTATTAAAGATGACCCGAAATCAATACCAAAATTCCAATCCATAATTCGAATGCATATCAAGGGTCTGTAGTTAACCCACAATTCCACTCCATAATTCTCCATAATTCGGCTGCATATCAAAGGTCTGTAGTTACTTCCTGCATATGACACTTTAATATCTATAACAGATGAATAGGTTTGGGAGTTACATACTCATGTGTTGCCTTTGATCCACTCCACAAGCTGGCTGCATATGATGGGTCTGTAGTTACTTCCTGCATATGAAGTCTATTTAATACACAAGCATATGAATAGGTTTTTCAGTTACAAAATTAATGAAGTTATTAATGGATTTGTCACCAAAACAATAGAAAACATATTTTTTAGTTGTATTGAAACTTTACCTGCCTGGTAAACTGATTAGCTAAGAAGAAATCATGTAGAGTGACCGTATATAGAGGAGAACAAATGTAGTGCCATATACAAACCAAAAGGAAATAACGGGTTGAACGATAGAAGAGATTAAAAGGATAGATTGCTATCAAAACTACAACTTGGAAAACATAGTTTGCAACGAGTAAGATACACAAGCATATAGATAACCATTTCTCCATCCAAAGTTTGTCAGTTGGTATGTAAAGTTTTCTCAGTTACAAAGATATCATTTAGGACTAATGTGTATTTGCGTTACTTTGTTCTCCTTTTTACTTATTATACGTTAATTAAGTGCAACATGTGTTCTTTTTTAAGTTGCTTCATATAACTTGACATATGCCATAATCTTGCAGATGGGAGTCATTGAAGAGGAGAAGAGCTATGAGATTCTTTGTAAAACATTTGACCATGAAGCTAAATCTACGTTAGAGGTAATTTGCTTCATACTTGATGTGTAGACGTGCACTTTTGTAGTTTCCAGTAATAACTCGACTACCATAGAACCATCTTTTGAGCAGAGACTTGGTGTAAAAAATATGGAAGTTTATGTAATTTTTCAAAAAATCTAATAGTATTGTGTGCATCAGCTAGCTTTGGAACAATATGATATCAATCCGATAAAAAGGGTACTTGCTGATGTAGCTGCCATCTTATACCCAGAAAACATAATGAATAGGCATACTCAGAAATTTATGTTAGATGGTGAAGAACACACAAAACTGAAAACAAAAAACAGAATTAACCAAGAAGGATATATTAGGGGAAAAATGATAGCCACAATGCTTCTAAAGTTTACAAGCTAAATGCACGCAACACACATAGAGATTTTGTTGATCCCACTTCAATAGATCGAATTCCTTAAGATTGTTTAAGGTTTAGTTATATTAGATAAATCTAACACAACTATAGTAAAAGCTTTGTTTGAATGTATTAAAGATTATGCGGAATCTAATCTTTAATATTAAGAAGAATTATCAATGAAACAGTAATTCAATGAACATATAATTCAACAAATAAGCTCCAATATTATTAATGATAACAATACGAATACTCTCAAAGTATTAGAGTTACAAAGACCTTGAAGCTAAGAATTATACGACTAAGATTGATCTTTTGGTTTTGGTACGTATATCAATCTCTATGCCCTAGGACCTCCTTTTATACACCAAGGAGTCCTACTCGGCTTACAATACTTTCCTAAGTATATAAAATCTTTTCTATAAATAACTAATACATATCAAGTAAGCAGTACTAACTTACACTAGCGGTACTAACTTAATACTAGCAGTACTAACTACTTATAATATTTTCTTGAGCATTAGTAACTCTTCAACAACATTAACTTCAAGCAGTCTTTGTACTAGCAATAGTAACTTTCACTAGCAGCATTAACTTTTGTACCCGCAGTAGTAACTACTTAGTATATTTTCTTTGAACTTCATGAGCAGCACTAACTTCATCAGAGCAGTATTAACATAAACTTAAGCAGTAGTAATTCTAACAGCATCAAGAAGACTTTTAATCCTAACAATCCTCCCCTAAACTTGATATTCTTCTTCAAAATCATCAAGTTTTTTCATTTAAAGCTTCATCAACACCAGAAGGATGCTTCCAAACACTTCTTTACTTCTTAAGTTGTTTTATGATGAGTTTAAGAAGCTGATAAGCTATTTCACTTTCATAATCAATATTGAGCTTCTTTTCCAACATCATTGAAAGTGTAAGTGGTGCAAGGGGATATTTCTTCTCTACCAATATATAAATCTGCATATGTTGCATCCTCAAGGAATGTACTCCACAGGAGTCATACAGCTTCTAATCCAACACTTTGTATGCTTGTTGATTCCTCCATACTGCATCTTCTACATGTGGTTCAAACATTATTTTCAAATCACCCCATAACAACAAATCTAAGTCTTCCACTCGCTTTGTTGACTCAAAATTAGCTTTTACCAACTTATACAAATCTTCTAAATCTTTCCTGTCAAAATTTTTAACCATTTGACTAAAGAACATGTACATTTGAGACTTTCCATCAGCTCTCATTATTTGATAATAGCTTTTTCTTCCTTCTTTATAAATCTTCCAGCTAACAATACTTGGAGACTTAACAGCCAAAGGTATAACATCAATTGCTACTTTTTCTTTATCTGGAATAATTTTCATTAACTGTTTAAGCTCTGTTGTTTCTTTGTCATCTTCTACTTTTTGCTTCTTTGTATTCTCTTATATCAGCTCTGTTCCTGCTCTCTTTTCTTTGCCTTCCACCAGCTCTGTTCTAAAGTCTTCAAATGTATTTACCCTTTTGAAAGCTCTATCAAACATCTCTTGGATAGAATCAAAATCTTTCAACTTCAAATCATTGAGCTTGTATCCTTCCATGTTCTTTAGGTAAGTACACATTATCTTTTTCTGTTGAGCTTTTGTTGGTGGTTTGTTTCTTTTCTCTTCTGCTCTTTTAGCTGCAAAATGCTTTCTTCTTTTCTTTAAGAGTTGTTGAAATAATGTAGCCTTTTCTGCAATAGACAACTCTTCTTGTTCTTGTGCTTGCAAACTTTTAGCCAATTGATGATCAGCATCAATCTTTTCTTAAATATCATCTCATTCTTCAATCAAAGCAATATAGGCTTCTTTTTCTTTTTTAGCTTTCTCTCTTGCAAGTCTTTCTTCTTCATCAAATTCAGCTTGTAACTTTAAAGCTGTTTCTTCATCAAAACTGATTTGATCTTTCTTCTTTATAGGCTTCACAGGTTCTATCAATATTCCTTTACCCTTGTCCTGTGATTGTTGTAAAGAAATTGTTGTTGTTGTTGTTGTTGTAGATTTACATGGCTCTTAAAAAACAATCCCTTTCACCTTGGGTTTTGAAGTTTTTAATGCTTCAAGTGCTTGAGCCAAAGTAATTTCTTCAATAGTTATTGTAACAGTTGTTGCAGCAGTACTAACTTGAGCAGCATCAACTACTTCTTCAACAACATTTTCATTTTGCCCTGCAACAAACACCTCCTCACCATTTAAGCATCCACATCAAACATCTATTTGTCAGCATCATCTTGAACACTAACTAGGGTAATTTATTCATCTGCATCAATAGCATTAATCCTTCCCTATTTGGATGCATCCTCACCCAAACTTTCTTCATCTTTAGAGGATTCTACCCTAGCTGTCAAACCAACTTTGTATAATCTCTTCAGCTTATGAGTTCTTGAACTACTTTTCTTTTCAAGCTTCTTGACCCTCCTTTATCAAACTAGCAATCTCATTCTGTTGAATGGTCTTTGTCGTCTCCAAATCAAGAATCATGTTTTGTAAAGTGGTACATAGTGCCATCAATTCATCAAGTTTAAGTCTATCCTCATCACTTCGAAGTATGTTACCTCTTGCGAGCAGTGAATCATTAGAATGTTTAGATACATTCTCAAACCTAGTTTGAGCAATAGTATCCCTCATGATTTCTTGGCACCTGGGACCACCACCTGAAGTAGTTCCTAGGGAACTAGATTCATTAGGTGTTGCCTTGGATTGGGTCTTATTGATGTTACCATTGTCCTGCTCTGCTTCTAAGCTAGAAGCAGTAGTGGCAGCCCTCACTAAACTGTCACCTAACTCCTTATGGACAGCCTCATCTGCAACATTTTCACTAGGATCACTAGGCTGAGGTACCTGAGTGTCCTTTCTTTTAGGCTGCCTAGGTTTTTATGTCTTTTGAGGTTGAGTTGATGATTGAATAATGGTGGGTGTGTGATGAGGATCAGTTGGAATTGCTGAACCTTCACCCAATTTTGATTGGTTTTGTATTACCATTGTTTGAAATAAAGGTGTTACTCTACCAGAAAAACCTTTGCCTACCATTCTCATATTTCCAAATATCTTTTTAGTGAAAGAGGGTGCAATATAAATTCTCTTATGAGTTGACATTCCATCAAGTTGTTGATCCAAAAATACTTGTACAAACCTTGGATACATCAAAAATTTACCAGACAAATTATCCAAGTTTCTAATCATACTTTCAAAAATGAACTTTGAAAAATTAAACTTCTGATCCAAAAATTGAACTTTCAAAATTGAAATCCTTGATCCTGTAAATCCATTTGTGGATTGCCTTGCACATTAGATAAGAAAATCAGTTTCTTTTGAGGACCCAAGCCATCACTGACTTGGATCTGCCTTGTGCATCAATATAATCAAACTTTTTTAGGGTGATTGATGCACTGTTGTGTTTAGAAACATGGTCTAAAAGTTTATGCTTTGGTTTCCAAACCTAACAAGCTAAGGCCTTAACAGCATTAAAATTATTTCCCATAACAGCATTAACTACTGCTTTTGGCTTAGCAATATTAAGATTTTTACCCCTAACAGTATTAATCATTTGATTAATATTACTGTTTTTAAATGTTATGTTCTTATGAATAGGCCTCTTAATAGTTGAATGTGTTGTTTTAGAAAGGTTTGACATTTGTCTAGCAGCATTCACTGTTGTTTATGAGTGACCAGCATTAACTTGTCTAGCAGTATTAAATGATACTAAACCAGACTTCACTAGTACTACTCTTGGAACTAAGTTCTTTTTAGCACAGGGGTGAGTCTTTTTAGCAAAGTTTTGATGATTCATCCTTTGAGCATTGTGTTAAACATGTTTTACCATCCTTTGATTTTGAAACTGTTTTTGATGGTAATTGCAATCAACCTGCAAATGATCAAAGCTTTCACACACATAACAGACCTTATTAAACATCTCAAAATTGCTTCCTAATTTTTAAGACATCATATTGTTCCAATTTCTTTGATTGCCTCTTGGACTATGAGTGTTTTTGCCTATGTTGCTCAACTTGTTCAACAGTTTTCCTAGCAGTTTTTTTGTTGTTTAGATTTGACAAACTCTTTCTTAACAATACTAGGCCTAACTGTTTTCTTTTTAGTTTTAGGCTGAGACACATCCTCTTCCTCATCATCTGACACCCATTCTTCAATAATTGGGGCATCATCATTCTTCCTAACTACCTTAGGCTCTTCTTCACTAGACATAGCTTTACAGTTCTCAACTACAGGCTCATTAACAAACTCATCTAAACCAGTAAAAGACAAGTCAGGTGTTGGAGGCATGAAATTTCCTGTGTAGGGAGGTGGAACTGCATTATAATTTTCATAGCCTAAACCTTTCTTGCAATTGTCAACTATCTGACACTCTATGAGCTTGTTTAAACTTTTAGATGCATGTTCAAATTTATCTACATTAAGTTGAATGCCATCTTTTTCTTTTTGAACTATTTCAAGCTTCTTCCTAAGCTCTCTAATAGCTATTTCTCCTATATGAATTTCAAATTTTAAGCCCTTAATATCTTGTAAATAAATAGACTCATTTGCTTTATAAACTTCAAGTTTTTCTTCCACAGACTTTAAACCTGTCTTATAACCTAAAACCATTAACTCAGATTTCTTTAAATCTTTTAATAGTTGATCATTTTGAGATTTAAGAGATTCAATAGTTTTCAAACAAGATTTTGAACAAATAGAATCATTGGATACCTCTGAGTCAGAACTTGAAGATGAGAAAGCCATGAGTGCATAATTAGGCCCTTCCTCTGCCTGATCACTCCAGTCATATCCACCAAGACCATCACATGACACCAAAGCTGTGGAAGTAGATATTTCCACAGGCACACTCCTTCTTGAGTTTTCCTTGATCTTGTTGTCTTAATTTCTTGGAGCTCTGCACTTTTTAGCAAAATGTCCCCTCTTGTGGTAGTTGTAGTACTCCACTTTGGACTTATCAAAACCAATAGTCTCATTGCCATTAATAGTAAGCTTTATTTATGTATTCTTCAAAAACTTTCTTGCCCTCATAGTCAACATGGCTATTTGCTATCTCAAATCCATCTCTTTTATGTCATCTGGATGGATTTATTACAAGTCCTCATGATTAAGTTGAGGACTATTTGGTTGACTAGCAAAAAATGCACAAATAACAGCATCACTCAAGTTATCAATATTTGTAAAGTTAGCAACATTAACTTGAGTGCTAGCAGTAGGAACTCCATGGGGCAGTATTAATTGCTTCATGAGTGCTGCTAGTGTTGTTATTTTCAAGAGGACACAAAAGCCATGTTCTGTGTGCTTGAACTTGAGCTAGATATCCCTTTAACTTCTGGTTCATACACATTGAGGTTGTTGTAGAGAACATCCATTCTTATTGTATCCAAATCAGCTTTATTCCTCCACACAACAGCATGTGTGTTACACTCATGTGACAAACTTCTTAATAACTTTTGATTAACATCTTCTTGTGAAAGCTTTTCATCCAAAATCTCCAACTGACTCACAAGCTTTTGAAGCCTATCAAAAGTTTAATCAAGCATCTCTGAGCTTATAAAAGTGAAGTTTTTATATTGCTGCTTTAAGAGATTCCTTTGAGTCTTTTTAGTAGCTGCATTCCCACCAAATCTCTTTTTAACAGCTTCCAACAACTTCTTAGCATCCTTTATAGAGTTAAACTGTAACTGATGTTCATTAGGAATGGCCATCATTAAAGTACTTCTAGCTTTCACCTCTAATCTTCTCTAAGCCTTTTCTTCAGCAGTTGTAATAGCATCATTGTCACAACACCTTCCAAAATTGTTGTTTTTGGCAAGGTTGTACCATTCTCTAAGACTTCCCACAGTGCATAGTCTATCATATGGATATATTGTTCAATCCTCATCCTCCATATCTCAAACTCACCAGGTTTAAGCAAGAGAACTTTGGATGCAACCACCATGTGTGTAGAATCTTGATCCATATCTTTTAGCAAAAGATCTTGTATATAAAAACATGTTCTTCTTTCAAAGGTTTTCAACAAGCTCTGATACCACTTGTTGATCCCACTTCAATAGATCGAATACCTTAAGCTTGTTTAAGGTTTAGTTATATTAGATAAATCTAACACAACTATAGTAAAAGCTTTATTTGAATGTATTAAATATTATGCGGAATCTAATCTTTAATATTAAGAAGAATTATTAATAAAACAGTAATTCAATGAACATATAATTCAACAAATAAGCTCCAATATTATTAATGATAACAATACGAATTCTCTCAAAGTATTAGGGTTACAAAGACCTTGAAGCTAAGAATTATACGACTAAGATTGATCTTTTAGTTTTGGTACGTATATCAATCTCTATGCCCTAGGACCTCCTTTTATACACCAAGGAGTCCTACTCGGCTTATAATACTTTCCTAAGTATATAAAATCTTTTCTATAAATAACTAATACATATCAAGTAAGCAGTACTAACAAACAGTACTAACTTACACTAGCAGTACTAACTACTTAGAATTTTTTTCTTGAGCAGTAGTAACTCTTCAGCAGCATTAACTTCAAGCAGCCTTTGTACTAGCGGTAGTAACTTTCACTAGCAGCATTAACTTTTGTACCCGCGGTAGTAACTACTTAGTATATTTTCTTTGAAGTTCATGAGCAACACTAACTTCATCAGAGCAGTATTAACATAAACTTGAGCAACAGTAATTCTAACAGCATCAAGAAGACTTTTAATCCTAACAGATTTTGCTAGGAAGAGTAGGGGCAATTATAAGTTTGAAATGTATTGCCTACAAGTGAATGGATCACACTTGCTTTGTCATTATTTTGGACGTGAAAGGGAAGGCTGGGTCGGTTTACGTGTTGTGGATTGTAACAAGGAGAGTAGCGAGTGCAAAAGATATGGTGAAGCATCATCAAGAGGTTTTTGTAAATGTGATATTGGTTAGCAACACGAAGTTTTCACTTTCAATAAGGGACATGGATCAGAATACCGAGAAGGATTTGTTTCTGTTGAAGAATTGTGGAGAGGATGGTGATGGTGGTCGTGTGAATGTTGGGTCGGGTGTGGATAATAGTAACAATAAGTCTTGGATTAGGTTGTCGGGGATTAAGCTTACTGATGAGGATGTTGGTGTTTCTTCTAGACGACCTTTGAAGAAGATGAGTTCGCCGGAGAGATGGGACGCGAATGAGTTGATTGCTTTGGGTGTCTTGAGTGTGAAAAGGAAGAAAAATACAATTTATGAATTGCTTAATACAAGGCCAGCCCACAAACCAACGCTAACACATACGAACAATTCCCTGTAAATGCACCACACAGAGTTTATGAATGTAAATGTGATGCTTGGAATACCCTTTTCATTTGAATAATGCTAAAGTGTGCACAATTAAGTAAATTTACAAACTACAAGGTGCATCGTAAATGTTAAGGGGGTGTTTGGATTTGAATTTTGAATATGAATATGTGACCACTGCTATGTCAATTAGTTTTTTGGTGTTTAATTAGCAAGAGCAAGCTTCGGTTCATCTAATTACCACATTATGACTTTCAAAACGCACACCCATTTGAGATTATTAGAAAGTTAAACATGTAGCTTACCAGTTCTTAACTTCTTTATGGAATCCAAAATTAAAGATGGTGAAGGAGCAAGGAAGGGCAATCCAACTGGAGTGTTGTGAATTAGTTGGTAGTTGGTGCAAATGCTTATTATATAAGGCAAGGACGGGACCATCGTATTTTCTGTCAAATAAGTCATTTAATTTATAATCCGGTTTGTTTAATATATATTTATCATTTTTTATGTCTCCATATTTTACTTTTGATCAGCAGCTGATGGAAGATAATATAGACAAACGATGGTCAAAAACGGGGGAAAAGAAAAGACCCCCCACCAAACCCGATTGCTACTGATAGAGATAGGTCTGAAAGAAAAGAAAGCAAGCAGTGAATTGGGAATTTAAAGGAGTAAACGACATTCAATTTTCGCACAGGGTGTGAGAAGACAACGGTAACCGCAAGAAGATAGGAAGTCGTAGCACCAAGAAAACAAAAGAAGTCGCAAAAATAAAGTCATACATGTTATGAACGTGGAGATGGTAACATTGGAGGTGCATATCTGATGGCATACATGTATCACAAGGTAGGAGACAGTAATGATGCACATAAGACGATATGCCATTGATGTGTCGTTGTGTGGTGTATATTTTTATGATTCAAGTTTTAAATTTATATTTTGCCGACTAAACCAAAAAGAACACTTTAACGGGCAGTGTACCCGGTCGGTAGTAGTTTCGTGGTAAGTAGGGTGTCGAACACTTGAAGCGAGGTTTAATCTATCAATTTAATTAATATCTTTATTATCTAATCTATGTTAATTCTATTCTATTCTAAACCTATGTCAGTCCTAATCCTAATTCTAACAAGAAAAAGGGGGTTTTCAGCCTGAGAGACTGGAACGGTTTGGTTGGTGACTACAATCAATTCAAGGCACTTTAACCCACGCAAGCTAATTAACAAAAGATAAAAGAGCGGTCGAGCCTTATGATAGAAAACTGTATTAAACATTATTAATCCGATTAGAACGTTGGTTTGTTTATTAAGTGCAATGATTTCTTCTTTCGAGGCGGTATATCATTCTTAAGACTTAGGCGTTACATCATCCTAAGACCTAGACACATTAATTCTGTCACAATTAAAGCATCTGCATAAAGCATCCTTATTCGCCGATTATAATCTATCTTAGGGATTAAAGCAATGGTGATCTTGTTAAACCCTAGCTCATAAAGACTTTACCCACTTACCGCTTAATGGTGATTTATACACTAGTAGTCCACTTCTCCAACTATCCAATAGAATCAGAACGTTATTTGTTGAATTATCTAGGTTTACCTTCTAGTCAACACGATCAATAAACCATTAGCAATATCCAATTAACTGGTTAAGCCCGAAGCGTATCCTAGACACAGATTTAGCAGGACAATATTTGTGATCCTATGATTCTAGATGTATAAATTACTATATGGAGAGCTATCCAGACTCTAGATTACTTGGTCCATATCACTAGATCTAGTTGAATGATATGTCGCATACAAAAGCACGTAAACAAGTATAAATTGATAAACATAAACAAGCATTCAATGATATATCAAGAAATTGAGATAAACAAATACCAAACATTCAGATCTTCATAATAATGGCTAATACCCAAAGGTATTAGCCTTCAAATGTCATAATAAATACAAGAGCAATTATTTAGCCAAGGTAAACTAACCGAGTTAACGAATGATACCAAAAACTGAACGATTACTAAAGTATATGGAATTACACGATGTCTTCTATGGAATTGATAGCGTTGCTCGACCTCTTCTGCTCTTTTTCTCCTCTAAAAATCGACTTTTATGGTTTAGGTATCGAGAATATGATTTAGCACACTTAAAACTCGTTTTTGAGTTTTGTATTTATAGGGTCTGGAAGTCGGTTCGATACGACGTATCCAAGGGATTGGATACGGCGTATTGGAGTTTCTTGGAGTAGGGACCACGTTTGATATCTTCTAGAATATTCACATACTATATCTTGAATACGGCGTATTGAGTTCTTCTGCATACGGCGTATTGATCTTCTTTCCTTTGTGGTCTTTGGTGAGTGCAGGTACGGATATGCCGTATCTTCCTTAATGGATACGACGTATTGGTTTTCAGAATCATTAATCTTCAAAATATCTTTGTTTTAAGCTCCAGAATGCGCGCTTTTTGCTAATATTCACCAAGTACTCTATAATTACTGCAATTCTCAAATATAAACGATTAAGTAACAATTCTTTGCAATAACTATACAAAATGGGTTAATAACATAGGATAAATGATGCTATAAAATAGACGTTATTTGATGTCATCAAATATCCCCACACTTAAATCCTACTTGTCCTCAAGTAGCCTTTAGAAGTTTATAAAAATGTATCCTAAGGATATTTTCCGTTAAAGCATTTATTTGATCTATTACAAGTACACAACCAAACACCTCACAAAATAGGAAGATGAAAACACTCAAATCACTTAACTAATCTATGTGGTAACATGTAACTAATTCGCTCAATTGCTCGGTCGTGACGAGTATTCTATCATAAGCTTGGCAAGAATACACATCTCCACTACTAAAGCCAAGGAGTAACAAGTTTATAGAGGTAAATATGGGTTTTTAGATGGAAAGACTTACGTTTGATCATTCTACAATCTTTCACCAGAAGTACCACTCCAACAAGGCAGCTGAAGCACACATACATGGCCGTAATGACAGAATAGACATGTGTGTTCGATCACATCCCCATTTGAATTTAACCAACGGTTAGGATGAAGAATGATATAGGGTAGGAACCTTCTAACTTTCACCAAAATTCGTAAACCAACGAGGCAGCTGAGACATGTATACATGACCGTAATGACGGAATAGACATGCACGCTCGTACAAATCCTCATTCGCGTAAAACCAGCGGTTAATCATTAGGTGAGAGGGAAGTAAATTGTTGTTAAATAAAAATCAAGAAACAAATAGATTAAGACTAAGATACAAGTTGCTAGATACTTTTTCCCAACCGTTACCATGATAAAGACACGACTATTTACAACGTCTTGATCATAGACCAAAAACAACAACCTAAGTTGGTGTTCCCGTAACGGTCAACTTCCCAATCATCCTAAACTTTACATACTCTACAAGGTAAGTGGTGATATCTACCACTTTGTACAAAACTCTACATCGTCGATTTGTATTAACGAATAATCGATCCTTTGTGTAATTTCTTTGGTTCTTGCTTTGCTAAACGATTATCTTCAAACTTTCTTTCTCTCTCTTTTTTTTGTTGCAATTTTTCTCATTTTTTCAATTTTTTTTGCAATCTAACTATATACGAAACTCGGAGTAGTTTCACTATCTTCACGATCATAATAATTCCGGATAATTCCTTCGATAGTTTCTTCATTCTTCGGACTCATCATTAATTGTGATGGTAGTAAAATCACATGAGTTTTGACTATAATATACCTTCCCATTTGCAATGTGCAAATTTCCAACCACACCAAAGATAGAAAATGACACAAGACTCGGGAAACACAAACTTTACACTTTAAGCAACTAGCAACTGTAAATTAAACTTAATCTAACAGGGTAGGTTAAGGTGTAAGGGTGTAACGAAACAAATAATTGGTGTAGTTCCTAAAGGATTGGCTCTACGGGTTGTTCTAGTGGATCTTCACTCTAAAGATGAGAGTGGAAAAGGGTTTAAACTAGAGGTTAACTAACCGGTGTAGTTAGTTAATAAACAACATGGATAGGCTTTTTGGGTGTAATCCTAAAAATTTACCAATGTAAACAAGTTACTCCAATTAAATCCATAATACTAATTATTGCGGTCTCGAATAGATATACCAAGCCAAGTTCTAAAGTCTACAACATCATTGGCACACTCATATTTTATGGAATTTGGGTAAACATTTGGAAACGAATAGGCTAAATTCTTACAATATCTAACAAGGGTTATTGTGTGCGGTTGTGTATTAAGTAATTTTCACAAAAGTATGCTCTAATTTTTTTTAAATTCGAGCATAATTTAAGCATTTTAATCATTTTTATGTGAAAAATAGGACAAGTGAACATTCTAATTCCATCTCCCCACTTGAATTATACAACGTCCTCGTTGTATAGATAAAATATTAAAAATACAAGAATTAAAAAGAATTAGAATGAGAAACTCCCCTGATATTCGCTCGGTAGATTCTCCAATTTGCGTTTATGAGCAAGATTGTGTATTGAATAGTCGTCTTGAGGTTTCAAGACTCCAACACTTCAAGATCTCTAGATTTGTAAATTCTTCACCAATATTCGTCGATATTTCTTTTAAGAGGTCCTATGTAAAATAAGAAAAACGTGCATTCCTATCTTGGCATCTACGGTTAATTTAAACTAAACTAAACAAACTAAATACGAGTCAGTCTAGTGGATACGTTGTATCAGGTTAATGAATACGCCGTATTGCCAGAACTGACAATAATGTTTTTAAAGTGCAATAAAAAATAAAGACTGATGATGTCCAGACAATCAATACGCCGTATGGTATGGAGCGGATACGCCGTATTGATGTTTGGGAAGACAGACTTGATAAAATTAAATAACAATCCGGGTTGTCTCCCGGGAAGCACTTTTGTTTACAGCAAAGTCTTTAAGTTAGACTTGTCTTCAGCTTCTCTCTTACTCGGATCTAGTCACCATCCATCCTTCGTCCATTATCTGAAATATTTCTTGGTAAGCTCGGCACGCCTCTTCTTTAGTGATTGTAAGATCGTCGTATTCGTCTTTTTTACAACAATATACGTTTCATCATTATTGAACGAATATTTGATCATCATATATCTCCTTACATTACACACCGGCAGCTCATGAACTTCACATAATTCTTCTCTCTCATTATCTTCATGATTTATCTTATAAGCATTATCATAGTTTGTATATATGTTCCATCATCTCTTTTGTTCGTAACGTGACTCATCATCATCTTCTTTGAAAAATCCTTCCATGATAGCTTTGTTTCTTAAAGCCTCATCTTTAAGTTCACTATCTTCCAAAGCCTTGTACCACTTGTAATCTTGATAATGGAGTTGGTTTCTAATAATGTAAGTTCCGGGTAAGTTTCCTCCATTATAGTATCCACCATCCTTCCAACTACATGTTGGCCATTTTGAACATCTAGTTTTATAGTTGAAAGGCTTGCAAGTATGTTTAACTGGTGTGGGTTTGGTCCAAAATCCAACGTTAGTTCATGGCTTCTCATCGACCCATGGTACGTCCTTGTTCCATTCATAGATCCAATCATCCTTGTAATCTTCATAGGTCTTGAATCCCTCAATGTCCTTAGTAAGTAAGTCTGGATCAATTTGCAAAAGATAGTTAAATTCTTTGAACGCCTTGCACATAGGTGTTTAAAATTAAATAAATTAGTGTCGATCCTAAAGACTTCAACAACTTCATCCTTATAATCAGAAGATTCTTCATTTGTGAGCTCAACTTCATCATCTCCTCTAATCCAGTAAATCCATAACGCTTTCATAGTATAATGATCCATTGTCTTGTAGTTGAAAAACTTCGATCCCAACCATTAAGTAAATGCAACATCAGACGGATCATATCCCATGTCATCATCAGCTTCATGCTCCGAATCATCATCCATTTTCGAGTCATATAGGATGTTAGCAACTTCAACTTCATATGTGAATAAATCATCATCCACTCCGCTTAATCGATTGACTTCATTGTTGAAAACTACAAGTGATGTATCGCAAGTGAGCAAAACATCTTCGACCTTAACATCCTTAATTTTCTCGAACTCTCATTTGATAACCTTTGTCATTCTTACTGAAAAATAACCAGAAAATTATCAGTAGAACCAGCGAGAAAAAGGGTATTAAAAAAATTAGGCTTTAAGTTCGAGAATGGAAAAGAACTTTATCAGATGATCGATACGCCGTATCCAATGGAAGTGGATACGCCATATTAATCTTTTGAATGAATACGTTGTATTGGACAGAAAGTTGGATACGCCGTATCCAATGGAAGTGGATACGTCGTATCAGGTTATTGACCAAAACAGTGTATCAAACAATTAAACACACATATATACAAGCAAACAATTAAAGACAAATATACAAAATTTATAGAATATACAAGAATATACACTAATCTAAGGGTTAGACCTAATCTAATGTTAAAAACCAAAATATCAAATAAAAATCAAGATTAGTTTTCACTCTCTGGCAACGGTGCCAAAAACTTGATGTGTCGTTGTGTGGTGTTTATTTTTATGATTCAAGTTTTAAATTTATGTTTTGCCGACTAAACCAAAAACAACACTGTAACGGGCAGTGTACCCGGTCGGTAGTAGTTTCGTGGTAAGTAGGGTGTCGAACACTTGAAGCGAGGTTAAATCTATCAATTTAATTAATGTCTTGGTTATCTAATCTATGTTAATTATATTCTATTCTAAACCTATGTCAGTCCTAATCCTAATTCTAACGGGAAAAAAAGATTTTCAGCCTGAGAGACTGGCATGGTTTGGTTGGTGACTACAATCAATTCAAGACACTTTAACCCACGCAAGCTAATTAACAGAAGATAAAAAAGCGGTCGAGCCTTATGATAGAAAACTATATTAACCATTATTAATCCGATTAGAATGTTGGTTTGTTTATTAAGTGCAATGATTTCTTCTTTCGAGGCGGTATATCATTCTTAAGACTTAGGCGTTACATCATCCTAAGACCTAGACACATTAATTCTGTCACAATTAAAGGCAATCCGCATAAAGCATCCTTATTTGCCGATTTATCATCTATCTTAGGGACTAAGCAATGTGATATTATTAAACCCTAGCTCTATAGTGGACTTTACCTAATCTTACCGCTTAATGGTGATTTATCACTAGTAGTCCACTTGTCAACGATCAAATAGAATCGAACGTTAGGTGTTGAATATCTAGGTTCACTCTTTAGTCAACACGATAAAATAAAACCATTGGCAATATCCATTAACTAGTTAAGCCTGTAAGGTATCCTAGTACAGATTTAACAGGAATATTTGTGATCTAGGTGATTTAGATGTATAAATTACTATATGGAGAGTTATCCCATACTCTAGATTACTTGGTCCGTATCACTAGATCCAGTTGAATGATAGGTCGCATACAAAAGCGCGTAAAAAAGTGTAAATTAATAAACATAAACAAGCATTCAACGATAAATCAAGAAATCAAGATAAACAAATACCAAACATTCAGATCTTCATAATAATTGCTAATACCCGAAGGTATTAGCCTTCAAACGTCATAATAAATACAAGAGCAATTATTTAGCCAAGGTAAACTAACCGAGTTAACAAATGATACCAAAAACTGAACGATTAGTAAAGTATATGGAATTACACGATGTCTCCTATGGAATTGATAGCGTTGCTCGACCTCTTCTGCTCTTTTTCTCCTCTGAAAATCGACTTTTATAGTTTAGGTATCGAGAATATGATTTATCACACTTAAAACCCGTTTTTGAGTTTTGTATTTATAGGGTCTGGAAGTCGGTTCGATACGGCGTATCCAAGGGATTGGATACAGTGTATTGGAGTTTCTTGGAGTAGGGACCACGTTTGATATCTTCCAGAATATTCACATACTATATCTTGAATATGGCATATTGAGTTCTTCTGGATACGGCGTATTGATCTTCTTTCCTTTGTGGTCTTTGGTGAGTACAGGCACGGATACGCCGTATCTTCCTTAATGGATACGGCGTATTGGTTGTCAGAATCATCAATCTTTAAAATATCTTTGTTTTAAGCTCCAAAATGCGCGTCTTTTTCTAATATTCACCAAGTACTCCATAATTACTGCAATTCTAAAATATAAACGATTAAGTAATAATTCTTTGCAATAACTATACAAAATGGGTTAATAACATGGGATAAATGATGCTATAAAATAGACGTTATTTGATGTCATCAGACATTCCATTGCATTTGCCAACGGTTTACCCATGTTGACAATTAGTCCCTTTGACCTGCTATGTTTACTGCAAGATCACCACCTTGGGTAAACGGTTGGCAAATGCTTTGATATAGAAAGGGTCATCTTTGGCCGTGTCAAAACTTGTTGTGCAGGTTAGTTTACCCGCAATTATAGTCCAGTATGAATAAAAAATTTGTTTGAAAACAAGCAAGAACATGAAGAGCACCTTAAGCTAATCTTAGAGTTGCTTAAGAAAGAAGAGTTGTATGCCAAATTTTCCAAGTGCGAATTTTGGATTCCCAAAGTACAGTTCCTCGGTCATGTGATCGATAGTGAAGGAATTCATGTGGATCCAGCCAAGATTGAATCCATTAAAGATTGGACATCTCCTAAGTCACCAACGAAGATTCGTCAATTTTTAGGTCTTGCTGGGTATTATTGAAGATTCATTGAAGGGTTTTCAAAGATCGCCAAACCAATGACTAAGCTTACTCAAAAGAAGGTCAAGTTTAAATGGGGCGATAAACAAAAAGCAGCTTTTCAACTGTTAAAGCAATAATTTTGCAGTGCACCAATCCTTGCCTTACCTGAGGGAAGCGAAGATTTCATCACATACTGCGACGCTTCAAAGAAGGGTTTGGGCGATGTGTTGATGCAAAGAGAAAAGGTGATTTCTTATGCATCACGCCAGTTAAAAATTCATGAGAAGAACTATACGACTCATGATTTGGAACTTGGAGCAGTAGTGTTCGCTCTCAAGATTTGGAGGCACTATCTGTACGGAACCAAGTGTATAGTGTTCACTGATCACAAGAGCTTACAACACATTCTTGATCAGAAGGAACTAAACATGAGACAACGCCGATGGTTAGAGTTGCTTAGTGATTATGATTGTGATATTCGTTATCACCCAGGGAAAGCCAATGTCGTTGCTGATGCTTTGAGCAGGAAAGAACGAGAACCACCGTTAAGAGTTCGAGCCTTAGTCATGACTATTAGTTTGGATCTTCCCAAACAAATCTTGAATGCTCAGACTGAAGCACGGAAACCAGAGAACATCAAGAATGAAGATGTTGGAGGAATGTTGGTTGAAAACGCTAAAAATACAACCCCGTGCGGATGGAACCCTATGCCTCAATGGCAGAAGTTGGTTACCTTGTTATGGTGATTTGCGGACTGTGATCATGCACGAGTCCCACAAATCAAAATACTCTATACATCCGGGTTCTGACAAGATGTACCAAGATATGAAGAAGCTATATTGGTGGCCCAATATGAAAGCCGACATCGCCACCTATGTTAGCAAGTGTTTGACCTGTGCTAAGGTCAAGGCCGAACATCAAAGACCATCAGGATTGTTGGTACAACCCAAGATACCTGAATGGAAGTGGGACAACATCACTATGGATTTTGTTACTAAGCTTCCTAAGTCGTCGCAAGGCTACGACACCATTTGGGTGATTGTTGACCGACTCACTAAGTCTGCGATCTTCACACCGATGAGAGAGACTGATCCTTTGGATAAACTTGCAAGAATGTACCTAAAGGAGGTGGTCACGAGACATGGAATACCTGTCTCAATCATTTGTGATCGTGACCCGAGATTCGCATCCAATTTCTGGAGGTCACTTCAGAACGCTTTGGGTACTAATTTGGATATGAGTACTGCGTACCATCCACAAACAGACGGGCAAAGCGAGAGGACCATTCAAACTCTCGAGGATATGCTGCGTGCTTGTGCGATCGATTTGTGGTTCGGGTTATGAAGTAAAAAGTGAACATCGGTGAACCCAATGGTAACATCGCCTGTGGATTTTCGTCGAGTATTTTTTTTGTGTTGTAAGCCTATTGGATTCGAAAGTTTGGGTGTTTCATCATTCGGCATATTGTTTCTTTTGTTATGATTCGGCTCATTCAAAGAGAAAGGCAAGGACGAGTTGTTGGTTAGATTTGGGGTCTAAAAAGTTGTTTTTTTTTGTCGCATCAGTTGGGCAAAAAAGTAAAAGGGTTTTACGCTCTTGGTTTTTGTGAAGAACAACCGAACGAGTGGAAAAAATATATCAACCGAACGAGCGGAACCGAACGAGCGGAACCGAACGAGCGGAACCGAACGAGCGGAACCGAACGAGTGGAACCGAACGAGCGGAACCGAACGAGTGGAACCGAACGAGCGGAACCGAACGAGTTGAACCGAACGAGCGGAACCGAACGAGTTGAACCGAACGAGTGGAACCGAACGAGTGGAACCGAACGAGTGGAACCGAACGAGCAAAATTTCATAGAGCCGAACTAGTTGAACCGAACGAGCAAAATTTTTTTTACCGAACGAAAAAAAAAATCCTGAAAAACTTGTGTAACGAAAAGGGTTTCAGTAAAACAGCCATAACTTTTGATCCGTAAGTCCGTTTTAGGCCCGTGACCTCTCAAATCAAAGAGAAAAACGAGACGGATCACGTTGTAACCATCATGTAGCTGGTTAAGGATTTTTCGAAGCCCAAAACCATCATTTTCTATGAGAAATTGACATTTTTCAGTTTTTTTTTGGAATTTTTCGCCGCTGATTCCGAATCAAATCACTCACGGTTTTCTATTGATTTTGTAAAATCCTGTTAATTCATTTATCGGTTTTAATCATAGACGTGTAAAATCCCGTGAACGTGCATTGCTTACACAACCACAACTTCAATCACATCATATCCACTTAAGATCCAACAAAATCTTTCACACTTCATAATTCATAACTATTCATTCATCATGTCTACTCCAGTTAACACATCCTCCACAGATAGCAAATCATAACACTATACTGGCACTGCTGATCAAAAGGAGCGTCTTCCGAATATAGCTAATTGGAGCCAGAGATATTCTCAGTGTCTTTCGCTTTCTTACAGATACCCTTGACACTAAATCTATGGTGATTAATACTGAGGAAGTGTAATCTTTGAAGGTCCATATATGCCACAACGTCCTCATTACAAGCAATTGAAGCAGCAGAGAACATTCTACCAGAGCTACACATGAAAGAAGCGAACATTACAACAACATGACAGCAAGAGAACAAACTTTACTTTCAAGCTGAAAATGAAGCTATTTTCTTGATTTTGACTGGTATTTGGATGAAATATACTCAACATTGATGCAAGTTGCAACACATCTAATGAGAATGTTGCACCTCCATGAAAGGCTACAAACAAGGAATCGTTGAACGTACAAGATGTAAAGACCAATCTATTTTGGGAATTTGGGAAATTTACTTCTCGAGATGGAGAATCCATGGAGTCTTATTACTCCCGGTTTTATAAACTGATGAATGAGTTGACAAGGAACAACTTGCAAGTGTCACCGATGCAAGTGAATGTTCAATTTCTTCAACAACTTCAACCAGAATGGTCAAGATTTGTGACGGTTGTCAAGCAGAGACAGGAAATAGACACGGTCTCATATCACAAGCTGTTTGACGTTCTGAAGCAGTTTCAAAATGAAGTTAATGATATCCGTTCTGAAAGATTAGCCAGAAGTGCAAACCCATTAGCACTTCTTGCGGCTGCTCAACCATATTCAGATAAATACTATCAGGCACCAAATCCTCAAAGATCGAATGCACCATCATACAAGCAATCTTCTTCCACACAATCAAGTACAACTACCAGACACAAAGGCAAAGAGATCGCCAAACCAGTTACTCCTCAATCTGAGTCAGTTTCTGAGGAAGACAGTGATCCAAAACAAGCTCGGAGGGATAAGGATATGCAAAAGAACTTGGCAACCTCTTGCTAAGTATTTTAAGAAGCTTGTACAAACCTCAACCAACAACAACCTTTGAACTTCTTCAAACTCCAGGAACAAGACTGAACATAACCACACTAAAAGGGCTAATGCAAGTATAAAAAGACAATCAGTTTAGGACAATTGGGAATCAAAGATGATGACGGTTGCTTGGGCTAGGGAAACAGTAGGCAGTCTGGTAGTGCAACAAAATGGGATACAGTGCTTTAAACTGCAAGGGATTTGGACACTATGCCAGGGGAATTGCAGGAAGCCAAAGCGGTTAAAGACTTCGCTTATCACAAGGAAAGATGATGATGTGCAAACGAGCTGAACATAGTGTTCCACGTCAAGCTGAGCAAAGCTGATTGGCTAGAGGACACGGATGAAGAGATTGATGAACAAATTGGAAGCACATTATAGTTACATGGCAAAGATTCAGGAGGTCTCACCTGCAGAATCAAGTTCTACTGATACGCCATTGACAGTACAAACCATGATGAAAATGATGTGTTTGCCAATGTAAGACGACATTCTGAGCAACCTGAATCCATTAACGACACATATGTTTTGGAGAAGGATGATAGCGATGTCATTCCTGATTCATCAAATATATGTACTAATGATAATCAGGTTGATCAAAATGCAGTTGAATGTGTTGATGAGCGTGGTGCGCTTGCCAATTTAATTGCTAATTTGACTCTTGATACAGAGGAAAACAAAACGGTTTTAAAGCAATTAAAGAAAGCAAACGCATCATTAACTCAAGAACTGAAGGAGTGCAAAACTAACACATTTCTCATTTTCGTGTCATTGTACGACTATATTAATGATCACTATTTATTTTAGTCCGATACGCGTTTACTTTTAAATGTATACTTTTGAGCTAAACCGCGTAGACTAGAAAAAAATCAATGAATGTAAACGGTCACCAAATAAATTAAGGTTTACATCAACCAAGTAAGGAATAATTATTTTGAGAATAATTATTGTACTTTGAGTATTTATTTTTATTGGTCACGTAAAGGGGTTACGTTTCGCGATAAAATACATTTGGACGCACCCCGGAAATACCTAGACTTACCTAGACTCAAACCAATACCCAATTTAAAAGCCTAAACACAAAACTTAATCAAGTCTTGTGTTTATATCACTTGGAACCCGAAATTGGGCAAGTAACTTGCATAAAAATCGTCCTTGGTGATTTAATTTCTAGCAAATCTCCCCTACTAAGTCTTAAAATTACGTTGTACATGGTTTCTAAGTGCATTAAGTTGGTGTCCTAATGGTCCCCTAATGATACTTGACACAATGGATAATAACCACTTTGCTTCTCTTGCTCTTTTTGTGCCGCGATCTATCAAGGAAAGAACACCAAGACATAAGATTTGCTAGCTAAGCAAGGACCTTGTACAAACCCTCTCATTAATACTTGTACTTAGTGGTTTAAGATAAAACCATGTGTAAGTAACTAGGGATCTCTAAAAACCACATAATGGCCCGATTCCTAGTTAGTTTAGAGCTTAGGAAATCTAACAAGCTCTCTTGCCTATAAATATGTTCCTACACATACACTTAGACTTTTCTTAAACTCACAAACACTCAAACACTCCTCTCCTTTGTGTTCGGGTCTCAAACCGCCAACCAACATTTGCAAAAGGGACACGCGCGCTAAGGGTTAGCGATCTACACGTCCATTCCTAAATATCTCGAGTTCTAGGACCTTTGTAAGTTGTATACAAACTCTTCCTTCTTATTTTCACGAGTTTCATTATTTGTAAACTAGTTTAGGGGTCAAGGGTATGTGTATACGACGTGCTAACGGGAGAGCACGCAAGATACACATAAAATGAACGTGCTATGAGCACGTTGTACTCGTTTAATAACTTGTTCTATGCTAGAAACGTATAAGCTAACGCGAACAATAACCATGTTATATAAAAATGTACACGACGTGGGTAATAAGCCTTGTTCATAAATTTAGAAAGAAACTATACGTAAACTATAGTTGTAATCGCGACGTGAGGGTGTGGAAACACGTATTCGACAACAATAAACGTTTTTCAGTCACTGGGCAATCACTTAGAAATGGTAAAACACATTCGTTTGGTACTAAGGTCAATTTTATCGGAACCACTTAACACAATTATGAACCATTCGAACCCTTAATGGACTCACCGGTCCATTCGCGAGCCCAACGCGAGCCCACAAGGCTCATAAGCCATGATAAGCCTAAACAGCTTATTCATGTGCTTATACGCGGCTTGTTGAGCTTAAAAAGAAGCTAAGAACCTCAATGGACCCTTTGGCAAATCCGTGGACAGTGAAACGAACCCTTAACTGGGCCTTCAAGCCACATTACCCGAGTCCCATAATACTCTATACACCACGAATAAGCTCCCACAGCTTATTCGTGTGCTTATATGCGACTTAAATGAGCTTAATATAACCATAAGAACCTAAACGAACCCCTTGTATTCCTTTGAACACCTTTGAACATCTTTGAACCCTTACCGGGCCTTAACAAGCCCAAACCGGCCCAACCAAAAGCTTATTAGCTTATTGTGAATAAGCTAGAATAATAAAACAGATCGTAGGCTTTATAGGAGTGGTAAATAAGCTATTAATGCTTAATGGACTTGTATGACACCCGGGTTTGGGTTTGTAACTATTGGGCTCACGGGCCCAATAAGCGCGGATAAGCACTAATAAGCTCTCCCGGCTATTACCACTTCACACAGTTGTTAAAGGAACTTATTAAGGGCATTTGGCCTTGAGAACTTAAATGGACCCGAGCCCCATCCACTTAGAACCCTTACCACAGGGTTCCTACCGGTCCCAATATAGGCCCAACAAATTTTGCTTATTAGCTTATCGAATAAGCTAAATAAGCGAACCAACCTCCAAAGCGCTTATTGAATCTAAATAAGCTTAACGGACCCAAATGGACCCAACTAGACCTTTTAAAACCTTACCGGGCCTAAACGGGCCCAAGACCGGCCCATTTGAGTTTCTAAATAGCTTATTCAGCTTATTTGGAATAAGCTGAAAAGGAAACAGTTTTGTTAGGCTAAAAAAACGAGTGGGAAAAACACTAGGAAAGGTCTAAAACACTAAACACCCTTATCGGGTTAAGCTATTGGGATTGTAAGCTTAACAGCCCCGTACGAGCTTATTCGAGGTTTTCGAACCTATTTAAATCGTAGTGGACCCTTGATAAGCTAAACGGGATCGGGCCTTATACGGCCCAATATGGCCCTTAAGCCAAAAAAAAGCTCGAAAGCTTATTTATAATAGAATGATTGGTTGGCTTATTTGACTAAATAAGGACCAAATGCCCACTTTACGGATTTAATTGGGTATGAAATGCCAATTTATTACAAGTCGGGGGACTAAAACCGAAAAATGCCAAAACCTAAGGGATTAAATTTGTCATACCTTGTATTTCAATAACTCCAGGGACTGATATTGTAAATAACGAAAAGTATAAGATTAAAACTCATTACTTTTTGAAAACTATAAAACCATAAGGACCTAAATCGTAAATTTCGTAAATTAAAGGACTAGTTATAACTTTCTCGCAACTAGATTTGTAAAGCGTAAATGATTAATACTTATAAACCGTAGGGACTCGGAATGTAACTATGAAAACCTTCAACTATCTTTATAAACCTACGGACTAAAAGGTAACGGCTAAAAACCTTCGGTACTAGACTAAAAGTAATGATTAAAACAACATAACGCCCCGAGTCAAACATTAAGGTATTCGGACATTACTCAGGTATATAACCATTAATAATAAGTATATTTATTAATAAAGATTGTATGTTTCCGAGAACCATCGAACACTATAAATAACAATATCTTGTGTGTCACCACACAGTGATAATCAGGTATATATATACACTTAAAATGGATTTAGTTATACAGTGAGTCTGTTAGCTTAAATGTTGTAAACTCAAAAGACATACCGACTACTTAGGTACTTAACTGTGGATCCACTACATACTTTGGATACTTGTTAGCATTCAGAGAACTACCGGCTAAGGTAGTTTCATAAGCCCCATGCTTTACAATTATTTAAATGACTTACATCCTTGGGGTTGATAACAAGCTTGTTTTATAAACTGGATCGCAATGTACAATTTATGCCCATAAAATTTAACAGGGTTTGCCTAAGTACCCATAACCCCTTTATGTCCATGATCAGGAACTGTTAAAGTGCATAGATGTTATTGGAATTACATTGTGCGGGGCGAAAGTTATGGTTAGATTCTATTAGGATTGACAATCTCCCCGTTCGGTGAACTAGCTATCACTCAGGGTAACGAACGCATACCAGTTCGAATTTTGGGATGTTGCAGGGTTAGCACATCCATTCAGGGACACCAGTTGCATTTTATAATTGCATTCAATATACGTCAGCCTCGTATGTCATGAGCTTAAGGAAACGTAATTACTTTTTATGATGTTTGCATCTGTTGCCTTAATCTTACACAAGGAAATCTTGCGGCCCTACCTACCATTGATTATAACAGAAAACCTATTAATTCACATAAAGCTCAACTTTAGGTTGACGTTTTTAAGCATGTTTTTCAGGTAAATAAGGCACTAGTGCGATGAATACCTTGGGAGCAATAATTGAAGAGTCAACCCACTTAAATTGGGGTCATATTACAATTTTGGGGGACAATGTTATAGAAACTCCGAAATCTTTATTTATTTTTGTTGAACCATTTTGAAGCCAATGAGCTTATTTATACAAACAGTAATTTTGTTAATCAATGTATCTTTTTCAACGACGACTTAGTAGTCCATTCTCTGATCTGTGCTATTGACCCAATAATGTAACGCCTTCGTATATTCAACATTCCGCTGCACTACATCAGATTTGAGAGGGTGTTACATATTGGTATCAGAGCCAAGTATGAGAACCTAGTCCAAAAGCTTTTGTCTGGTACTATAACCACTTTCAAAACGTTTTCACAAATGGGATTTGGAGGGACATACATGCATTACTGTTGTTTTACATCTAGCGCATATATGCTTACATGACATGCATTGCTTTAGCATTAGTAGGGTACTAAGTGCTTACCCACTTACCTGATTAATATATCGTGTATATAAAAATATACGTATATTACTATAAGAGCTTTATTATTAAAGCCTTTACAAACATATCACATCGATTTTTCTTATAAGTAATACTTATATAAGTTTAATTACTTTTTGCAGTAACCATGTCTTCAGCGACGTCTGATGTTACGTACACTTCCGTCTACACTGACTCCGAGCCCGGCAGGGCTTTCTGGGGAGCCGATGATGAGGAGGTACCGGAGGGAGGCATACCACGGGTCATCGTACTAGATACGACCAAACGAAGACGGACTCTCGCTACAGCCAGTAGCCCCACCATCACCAGGATTTATACTAGGTCCCATAAAAATCACAGACAAGAGATAAAGAACCGGCCGTTGTTTCCTCAGGAAGAGGATGAGCGTGAGCCATTGTTCATACAAGCACATGACCCTAACTATGTGCCGGAGCCCATATATCCCGAGTACATACCATTGGAGGACGACCATGAGTTTCCGGCTGAGAACCAGCCCATTACCAACCTATTTATTTCCACCCACTGCTGAGTCACCTGGATATATTACTGAGTCGGATCCCGAGGAGGATCCAGAGGAGTACGAGGATGATGAGACAGAGGATGGTCCGGTTGACTATCCTATGGACGGGGGAGATGATGGAGATGATGATGACGGCGATTCATCTAGGGATGACGCCAGGGATGAGGATGAGGACGAGGAGGATGAGGAGGACGAGGAGGAGGAGGAGGAGCACTTAGCTCCGGCTGACTCTACTACAGTCATACCTGCTGATGAGCCTGTCTTCCCACCTGAGGGAACAGAGCCTATTATACCAGCACCCTCCACTGACATTACCATTGGGGCTAGGATTACCATCCGACCCCAGACTTCCATATCCCTTCCACCAGAGGCAGAGGTTGAGAGACTTCTGGCCATGACTAAACTCATCACCCACCATCACCACCTATCTCACTATCACCACCCTCTGCAGGGGAGCGCCTTGCTAGGTGCACGGCTCCACCTGCACATTCACCACCTTTACCACCATCATCTGGGTGTCTAACCCAAATCCAGACACTCAGGATAGCATCCACCCAGGCTCTCATTGATGCAGTTACTGCCGCATTACCACCACCTCCACTACCACCATCTCTATCCATACCATCACCTGTTGATCGTAGGGATGATATTCCCGAGTCTGAGCAGCCTCCCCGCAAGAGGTTGCATTTGTCCACTATATGCTCCAGATATGAGATCGGAGAGAGTTCCACTGCTAGACCTGTCAGAGGTCAAGGGATAGATTATGGGTTTGTCAGCACGGTAGATGCTGAGGAGAGGCGACAGGGGATTAGAGATGTTGGGTACGGGATTAGGGATTCTTGGTAATCCAGCAGAGGTATCCCAGAGATAGCACCTATGACCGTGGGAGAGGTCAACACTAGGGTTGTAGAGCTTGCTGCAGCTCCACAAGAAGGGATACACAGCCAGGACGTGTATGCCCTAACTAAGAGGGGAATGCCAGGATGGTAGGTCTCGTATTCACAGCGAGTTGATATCGAACTCGCAACAGGGTCTATTTACCTTATGAGGGGATAGGAATGACTCTCACAGGAACCAGTATGGATGTGGAGAGAGGAGCCTATACATTCCCAGGCGAAGGCTTGGGCCTCGTATCAATATGATTGAGCCAGCGACTCCTCAGGAGTTCAGACCCATCCGTGATCATGTGTATGCACATGAGACCCTATCTACAGTCACAACCAGACAACATTTACAGCTGCAGAGTACTCTCATTCAGACACAGCACCAGGTACATGAGACTCGCTTTCAGATGCAGCATACTGAGCTAGCAGCGCTTCGAGAGACTGATCGTAGGCGTCAGGAACAGATAGTAGAGACTCTCCGAGTCATCAGAGATATGAGGCGAGAGATGAGCGACATGCAGGCTGAGTTGTTAGCGCTGCGAGAGCAGCGGAGGACAGCTGGACAGTCGGGACCCGAGGCTAGGATCGCAATCACCAGGAAGGCTTTTCTGGGACGCCACAGTCACATCTAGTAATGTATGTTAATGTATTTTTTGACTAGGTCGTGGTACAGCCTATTAAAGTATGGGGTTCACCCCGCTAGCATAGCCTTAGATCTTTTGTATTGTATTATGTGTATTCAGACGACTATTTCATGTAAAATTTTCAAAGTTATGAATGAAATGGATGTGTCACCTTGTACTATATACCTCTCTTGTATTGATTATCTCAATATATATATATAATCTGTCATATAACCGCACGTTTTGTCTTTTTGTGATACTAGACAAACCATGGCACCTACAACCAGAAGAGGACCAAATGCTCCAGTCAACGACACCAACCCAAACAACATGGAGACCCCCAATCCGTCCAATCAATGAACGATCAAGCTCTAATACAAACTCCAGCCAATGGAGGATGGAAGCCCATAGTTCTCACGGAGATAACCGAAGAAACGTGCAAACTGCGCGTCCTTGTTTTTACGCTGATTTCATGAAGTGCCAACCTTTGAACTTCAAAGGGGCTGAAGGCGTAGTCGGTTTAACTCGATGGATTGAAAAGATGGAATCGGTTTTCAATATCAGTGGTTGCGCCGTTGAGAACCAAGTAAAGTTTGCCACCTGCACTTTGTTAGGTGCTGCCTTGACTTGGTGGAATGGTCAGATAAGAACCTTAGGTCCAGAGGCATATGCCATGACTTGGGAAGTACTCATAGAAGAAAGATAACGGAACAATATTTGTCCCGCAGGTGAAATCAAGAAACTGGAAATCGATTGTGGAACCTAACAAGTCAAGGAAACGACTACCAGCGTACACTGAACGTTCCAAGAGTTAACCTTGATATGTACCAGAGTTGGTTGCCATGACACTGGAAAAGTTGACAATAACTCAGTGGACTTCCTGACAACCATTTATGGGAACGTCAAAGCTGCTAAACCACCAAGACATTGGATTAGACTATTGAGTGGCCAAGTGACTACTTGATGGAACGGAAACTTCTCACCCTATGCTGAAAAGGCAGATCTGACAACAAAAGAAGGCTGATGATGTCAACCAGAAACACCATGGAACACCAACACATCCATTCAAAAAAGCCAGAATTCGCCGAGAAGAGCCTACAACATGGGGACAGGCGAAAGGAAGCCATATGGGGGATCTTTGCCCAAGTGCAACAAGTGCCATCTTCACCATAATGGCCCGTGCACTCAAAGGTGCCACAAGTGCAACAAGATAGGGCACTTTGCCCGCGATTGCAGGAGTACTGGTAACACAAATGTTGCTAACACTCAGAAGGGAATGTGCAACTCCCAAAGGAATGGTTGTTTTGAGTGTTGGAGCCATCCAGGACACCTTAAAGAGATTGTCCAAAACTGAAGAATAAAAATGGAGGAAATGGGAATGCACAAGGATGGGTTTATGCAGTTGGGAATGCAGAGAAGAGGGGAAATGCACCAGGGAACCCTGATGCAAATGTCGTCACTGGTACGTTCCTCTTAAATAACCCAATGCAACTATCTATCGACACTGGTGCCGATAGAAGTTTTATATCCACTGCATTTAGTTCCTTGATAAACATCGCCCCAACTTCATTAGAAAATTGCTATGATGTCGAGTTAGCTGATGGAAAATTAGTCAAGATAGACACCATTATACGAGGTTGCACCTTGAATTTCTTAGACCATCCATTCAACATAGATCTAATGCCAGTAGAACTGGGTAGTTTCGACGTCATTGATCATAAATCGGCATGGACTGTTAAAAGGTATCACGACGTGTGAACGTATGCGATGAAAACTTGTTCAAGTTCCTACCATGAAGAAACTTTAACTTTTCGCGGAAACGAAAGTAGCAACGGGAGAGAATCCCGGTTGGCCGTTATCTCATACTCAAAAGCTCAAGAGTACATGGCCAAGGGATGCCAGGTCTTTTTAGCACAGATATCCACCAAGACGAGGAGGACAGTCGAAGGAAACAATAAGAGGACGTAACCAATCGTCCAAGATTTTCCAGAAGTGTTTCCCGGAAGGACTTGCCCGGTCTTCCTCCTGCTCGAACGTGGAATTTCCATAATCGACTTAATTTCCAAGATCTGCACCCGTAGCTCGAAGCACCAAAAATCGATTGGCCCAATCCGAAATGAAGAACTATCATAACAATTACAGGAAGATTTCTAACAACGGATTCATAGACCTTATTCCTCACCTTGGGGAGCCCCGTCTAGTGTTGTCAAAAAGAAGACGTTCATTCAGGATTTGCATCGACTACCGCGAGTTAAACAAACTGACAGTAAAGAAACTTATGCCACTCCCGAGGATCGACGATTTGTTTGATCAACTACAAGGATACGCAGTTATATTTACCTCGAAGATATAGATCATGAGATCCGGATATCACCAGCTTTAGAGTACGAAACAGGACGTCCACGAAACGGCTTTCGACTCGTATGGCCATTACAAGTTTCAGGTTATGCCCATTTATCGACTGACAAACGCACCTGCGTTATTCATGGACCTCATAACTCGAGTGTGCAAAACCTTAACTTATGGATAAGTTTCGTAATTGTCCTCATCGATGACATACTTTATTTTATCTTCAAAAGACGAAAGGGAACATGATAGAACACCTTAAAGCAATTTTTGGAATTGCTTAAGACGCGAGAAGTTTTTGTACGCAAAGTTTTCAAATGTGAATTTTGGATTCCGAAGGACAAATTCTCGGACATGTCATTGATAGTAGAGCATACATGTGGGAACCGCCACAGATAAGTCCTATCAAGGATTGGGCATCTCCAAAGACACCTACGTAGAATCGCTTATTTCTAGTTCTTCCTTGCGGGTTACTATCGAAGGTTCAATTGAAGGATTTTCGAAGATTGCTAATCAATGAACGAAACTTTATCTCAGAAGGGAAATCAAGTTCGATTGGGGAGAAAAGGAAGAGAACGCCTTCCAGTTGATAAAGCAGAAGCTGTGCAGTGCCCCAATTCTAGCTTTACCTGAAGGGAGCGAAGACTTTGTGGTATACTGTGATGCGTCACACAAAGGCTTAGGTGCGGTGTTAATGCAGCGAGAAAAGGTGATTGCCTATGCTTCTCGACAGCTAAAAGTTCACGAGAAGAACTACACCACTCATGATTTAGAGCTTGGATCGGTAGTGTTTGCCCTAAAGATATAGAGACACTACCTATACGGAACCAAATGCACCGTATTCACCGACCATAAAAGCCTACAACACATTCTCGATCAGAAGGAGCTTAACATGAGGCAACGCCGTAGGCTAGAATTGCTAAGTGACTATGACTGTGATATTCGTTATCATCCAGGGAAAGCAAACGTAGTGGCCGATGCGCTGAGCCATAAGGAACGGATAGAGACATTACAGGTGCGAACCTTAGTTATGACAATTGGTTTAGATCTTCCCAAACGAATATTAGAAGCTCAGATCGAAGCCCAGAAACCAGAGAATATCGTAAATGAAGACGTAGGAGGTATGATCCGAAGGGATATACCCAAGGAGAGATTGGGACCGCGTGCCGATGGGACGTTATGCTTACATAGCAGGAGTTGGATACCTTGCTATGGAGACTTAAGATCCATGATTATGCACGAATCCCACAAGTCGAAATATTCTATCCATCCCGGTTCCGAAAAGATGTACCAAGATGTGAAGAAATTATTTTGGTGGCCAAACATGAAGGCTGACATCGCCACGTATGTTAGCAAATGCCTGACATGTGCAAGGGTCAAGGCCGAACATCAAAGGCCATCAGGATTGCTAGTACAACCAGAAATACCCGAGTGGAAGTGGGATAATATAACAATGGATTTTATCACCAAACTTCCTAGGTCGTCACAAGGTTTCGACACCATCTGGGTGATTGTGGATCGACTTACAAAATCTGCTCACTTTCTACCAATACGGGAGAATGATCCGTTGGATAAATTGGCGAGGTTGTACTTGAACAGGATAGTGGCAAGACACGGGATACCTGCCTCAATTATCTGTGATCGTGATGGAAGATTCACTTCAAATTTCTGGAGATCATTTCAAAAAGCTTTGGGTACGGATATTAGCATGAGCACTGCGTATCATCCAGAAACTGACGGCCAGAGCGAGAGGACCATTCAAACTCTCGAGGACATGCTACGTGCCTGCGTGATTGATTTTGGCAAGGGCTGGGTTAAGCATTTGCCATTGGCCGAGTTTTCATATAACAACAGTTATCACGCTAGCATAAAGGCCGCCCCTTATGAGGCACTGTATGGTCGAAAATGCCGATCACCAGTGTGCTGGGCCGAGGTTGGGGAAGCCCAACTGACTGGTCCAGAATTAATCCAAGAAACGACGGAAAAGATCGTCTTGATCAAGCAAAGGATGCAAGCGGCACAGGATCGACAAAAGAGCTACGCCGATCGGAAGCGAAAGCCGATGGAGTTCGAAGTTGGAGACAGAGTTATGCTCAAGGTCTCACCCTGGAAAGGAGTCGTACGGTTCGGTAAGCGGGGCAAGCTGAACCCGGTGGTATTTGGACCTTTCAAAGTATTAGCAAAAGTTGGAAAGGTTGCCTACAGGCTGGAACTTCCTCAAGAGTTGAGCAGAGTTCACCACACTTTCCATGTATCAAATCTGAAGAAATGTTACGCCGACGAACCATTAGTCATGCCGTTAGAAGGAATTCATGTTGACGATAAGCTCCAGTTTGTGGAAGAGCCCGTTGAAATCATGGAACGGGAGATCAAACGATTGAAGCGGAGCCGGATACCACTGGTTAAGGTTCGCTGGAACTCTAGGCGGGGCCCTGAGTTCACCTGGGAACGTGAAGATTCGTTCAAACAAAAATACCCACAACTCTTCACAAACCGGGCTTCGTCATCTACTACAAGGTCTTAAGCTTTGAGGACAAAGCTCTTTTAACGGGTGGAGACTGTAACATTTCTCATTTTAGTGGTAAATGACGACTATAATAATGATCATCTATTTATTTTAGTACGATACGCATGTACTTTTAGTGCTTTACTTTTAAGCTAAACCGCGTAGACTAGAAATAATCAATGAATGTAAACGGTCACCAAATAAATTAAGGGTTTACATCAACCAAGTAAGAAATAATTATTTTAAGAATAATTATGTACTTTGCGTATTTTATTTTTATTGGTCACGTAAAAGGGTTACGTTTCGCGATAAAATACATTTGGACGCACCCCGGAAATACCTAGACTTACCTAGACTCAAACCAATACCCACTTTGAAAACCTAAACACAAAATTTAATCAAGTTTTGTGTTTATATCCCTCTAATCCGAATGTGGGAAGTAAACTTGTATAATAAATCGTCTTGCTTTAGTGGTTTTAGTTACTAGCAAATCTCCCTATGATCCTTAGCAAGTACTTGTACATCTGGTTTCTTAATTATGGGTACTAATGGTCCCCTAAATGATGCTTGACTACTGGGTTAATAACCACTATACTTCTATTGGCATCCTTATGCCGCGAACTAACAAGAAGAGAACACAAGCTCATAAGATTTGCCTAATCTAACAAGATCTTGTACCTCAACTACCTAATTAATACATGTACTCATGGTGGTTTAACAAAAACCATGTGTGATTAACTAAAACCCCTCAAAAACTGCCTCTAGGACACGATTCGGTTTGTGAATATGGACTAGGAAAGTTAACTAAGCTCATTCCCTATAAATACACACTCACAAGCTACTACTTACAAGTTCTTAAACTCTTAACACTCTCTCTCAAAGCTAAGAACCATTCTTTCCTCTCCATATCTTCGGTTCACAAGTAAACGAGCCCTACTCGACCCACATTGGTCACTAAGGATTTAAGGAAACCCTTAAAGATCACGTATAAGGTTGTCAAGACCCTCACACGAGCTAGAGACTAGGAATACGAGCTTTGAAGGCTTAGGGTATCGCACGTATTAAGTATAAGGGTGTCGGGTTGTCTCTCTATCCAAAACAAAGAGCTAAGGACTATTGTAAGTCATTCTAAGTCCTCTACGTTGTCATTCATACTCGTATTCCATTAATTTGATCATTGGTTTCGCTTATGTTTCGAGTTTAAAAACTCAAGGTTAGTGAAACATGCATGGTTCGAACCCATGCATGGTTCACGCAATTTCATGTTCACAAATACACCTTGTGTGGTACCATGCATAAATAACTACACGTAAACTAATGTGGTAATTACAACGTGAGGGTGTGGGAACACATGTTTAATCTTAACGAACGTTTGCATGAGTCGGGTCACGCTTAGAAAATGCTAGACGCGTTTGTTTTAGTGCTAGACAAATTTAACAAGACATATAACACATTAATAAATCTTTCGGACCTAACACGAACCAACAATAAAGGCTAGAACCCCTAAACGAGCCCCTTTACGAGCCCACAAAGGCCTAGCGAGAGCTTATTATTAAGCAACGGCTTATTACAAGCCACAACGAGCTATCTCGATTGGAAGTGTCATGTTGTTTTAGTTATAGGGCCTTTACTTATTAGAAAACCCATACCGGATCCCTTAAATGGTGCTTAATAAGCCTATTTGCGTGTACAATATGAGCATGAAGCTCATCAATAAGCTCTTAACACTTATTGGTAAAATCTTACGGCAGCTTATACATAGTTAAAAGGACTTAATGTGACTCAAATATTGTTAGATGGGGCCAAGCCATAACCTCTAAAACTCATTTCGACTCTTTCGAGCTAATAGGCCCTACAGCGGGGATGTATTAGTTATGATTAAGCAAAATAAGCAAAACCGGACTCCAAAGTGACTTATTAAACTAAGTGAGTTAATGGACATCGACGGTTCTCCAACCAAGACATATTAAGAACCTTTCCGGGGCCTTAACAGGCCCAACGGGCCCCAAATAAGGAGCTTAGTAGCTTATTGTGATTAAGTTAGAAAAGAAACAGAATTCATTGGGTAATAAGGATGAAAATAAGAAAATGCGTAAGAAACCCCTTAAGGTTCTTAATAGGTGGAAGCTATTGGGCCCGTAAGCCCAATAAGCCGAAATAAGCTTCCATATGCTCAACGAGCTTATTTAAAGATTAATCGCCCAGTATGTGATTATTTAAGGCTTTCGACTTATTTTTAATCTCTATGGACCTTGGTAAGTTAAACCGGACCTTAACGGCCCAATAAGGCCCGTTTAAGTTCAATAATAGGCCGAATGGCTTATTTATAAGCCGAAAATGGCTTTTTTATAAAGCCGAATTGGTTGGTTGTCTTTTTTTGACTAAATAAGACCAAATACCACTTGTCGGGATTTAATTGAGTTGAAAATGCGATTTTTACAAAGTCAGGGACTAAAACTGTAATTTCCGAAACCTAAGGGTTTGAAATGTCACTTTTCGAAATACAAAAACTATAGGGACTGTTTGTGAAACATTGTGAAACTTAGGGATGAAAGTATAACTATAAAAACCTAAACTATCTCTTTGTAAACTTAGGACAAATTTCGTCATTCCAAAACTAAAAGGTTATAATATAAATAGTCTATTTGTAAACCTAGGGACTAAAAGTGAAAATAATTAGAAACTTAAGGGTATTTTAGAACCAAAATGAAATAGATGAAACACTTGACAAGTCGGTCGAACACTAAGATGTTCGGACATCGAACGGCTTTAATAACGAGTTAATAAATAATGTATATTTATTAATAATGATTTCATGTTTCTCGAGAACCATCGAGATCATAAGAACCATGATCTTGTCCATCACCGCACAAGTGATAACGGTATATATAAACTTAAAATGGGATTTTTGTTTATACCCAAGGAGTCGTTAGTTTTAATGTGTAAACTAAGACTTGAACCGTTATTTCTTAGGTATTAGCGGTGCTGATCACTACCTACTTGGATACTTGTTATCATTCAGAGAACTACCGGCTAAGGTGAGTTCATAGCCCCATGCTTTACAATTATTTAAATGATTTACATCCTTGGGGTGATAACATGCTTTGTTTTACAAACTGGACGCAAGTGTACATTTTATGCATGATACGTGTTGAATAAGTTACCATATCCCATTTTATGTCCATGACATGAACTGTTAATTTGCATAGATGTGATTTGGGAATTTACATTGTGCTGGGCGCGAATGTTTATGGATTGTTCTATTAGGATTGGATCCCCGTTCGTGGTGACTAGCTATACTGGGAAGAACGCATTACCATGTCGATTTCTGGGATGTTGCAGGTTAGCACATCACTCACGGCACTCCATGTTGGCAAATTTTATATTTGCATTCATACATTCTAGATTCGGTGTATGAGCTTAGAGACACGTATTTACTTGTTATGTTGTTTGCATTTGTTGCTTAATCATGCACTATGGAAGTTTGCGGTCCTACATTATTTACATAAACTATGAATTAACCATACTTTTATGGTTGACGTTTTAAGCATGTTTTTTCAGGTCAATAAGGCAGAGTGCATTGATTACATGGGGGTCTATAATTGAAGTGTCAACTCTAAAGATTCGGGGTCTTTTTACTCTTTAGGGACAATTGTTATAAACCGGGAACTTTACTCTTATTTGTTGAACTATTTGACGCTATGAGCTTATGTAACAAACAATTTATTTTGTTAATCCAATGATTCTTTTTCAAATGACAGTTTAGTAGTCGTTCTCAGATCTTGTGCTTTTGACCTATAATGTAACGCCTTCGGATATTCAACATTCCGCTGCATACTCAGATTTGAGGGAGTTACAACTAAGATTGAGCCTAAGTCCTGGAACATCACAAAAGGTGTTAGTAAATGACGTCTTGGTAAGCATTGAAAGGCGTTGAAGCATATAAAGAAATGTGATGGGTAAAGGGTCTAAGCAAAGATGCCCTCCACACAAATTAAGCAGAAAAAAATCCGGGTCCAATACATATGCTGTCCAGAATTCAAAGTTATTGTTGACAGTGAAAATGACATCATGGACCCAGTGTTGCAATGCACACCTTCCCAGCCATTCGAAGTTTCTCTTAAAGAAACTTGTCTCAATTTGTCACGAGATACACACGTATCTATTGACATCTCATTCGAGTTGGTTGTTATTTGAATAGGTGGCAATCTGCTACAGCCTCCGAGTACTAAAACAAAAATGGCACTAATGAGTTAGAGCCAAGAGATCAATCAAAATCTCGTTAGGACACATTCCATTTCAAACACTTGTTTGGACATCATCAGGTTCACACAGCTGTTATCTAGGTTCTACGAAATATCATTGTGATATTTGCCAGAACATTCAGAGTGATACTCTTTAGTATTCACAATGACGAATGGAAATCCTTCCAGTGTCATCATCAAACAGCACTGCGGTAGGTGTCTTGCGAGATTCTATATGAATCAAACTTGTGACAACTGGATATCGATTTGGTCCAGTAAATGAATTGACGGTTGATGAATTTTGATAAAAACTTGGGACACGACGCGATGCAATGTTACAAAACTCTTTAATGAGTGAAAGTCGATTGATTTTCAAATCAATTTTCTCGTTTATCACTAACGTAAACCTGCAGGTCAAACGGTGGTAACGGCAACCTCAATCCCATTCAAATGCTCAATCTACGAAGACATACCATCTAGAAAGCTCAAGATTGAAAGACAAAGACTTCCGCTAACTCTGATTTGAAGCTTTCAAGATAATGCAAAAGTATGAGCATGTTGGTCAAAGTCATAAGATCGCAAGATGGCAATCGACATAAAGACAATGACGAAGGTTCAAAGTCAAGATCGCAAGCATGGGAGGGGGAACAAGCTTACAACGAAGACAAAGACCAAGAACACTCGAGCTTAAACGACAAAAGCAATCTCACTGATCTCATGAAGGAGTGTCATCAATGAACTCACTTCGGGGGAGATTGTTAGCCTCAATTTTATTGAGTCAATAAAGGAAGCTCGTTCCCGTGTTCAAGACCTCACTTCGGGGGAGATTGTTAGCCTCAATTTATTGAGTCGAACAAGGAAGCTCGGTCACTCTACGATGGAGCTTCGGTCTTTAATTAGTTAACGTTGTAATAAAATATTATCGGAATCGCTAACACATCGCCCCCGGGCTCGTTAGATAATCTAATATTGTATATGTTTCGGGTTTAATCCCAAGCAAAACCCGAGCCCGGGTCCTAGTTAAATATCCCACGCGTCGTAGGGATATATATATAGATATTTCCTTAGTAAATATATATATCTCACGCATAAAATCTTATTTCTTTTTCTATCATCTCTCATCTCTTTCTCTCTCTCTCTACACAATACCCTCCCTTTCTAGTTTTTGTTACTCGATCCGTGATTGGATTGTGTGATGTAGTGTTAAATCGGTTACATTCAAATTTGACACTCTCCTCTTTATACTCTTTTAGTTTTTTCGGACCGGTCTTAATATTTTGTGAAACATTATTAATATAATTACTTACGATAAATAGTACATAATTACATTAATAAACTTAATGTTTTTTTAACATTAATAAACATTTCTATGTTGTAAATGGCGTGCGTCCCCATATGCTCAAATAATTCCCGGACATATATAATTTATATTTTGTTCATATTCCAACACTATATGCTGCTGGTAAACATTATAAGTGACCTTTGTTGTGTTGGGTTAATAGAGGATTAGGTTTGCCACCAAGGTATATGCTTTTCTTTGGTGTATCGATGCAGCCAATGTTTCTTTTTTTAGTTTTGTATGTCGAGTAGATCGTCTAGGAGTCTATATTGTACAGTAATCATGTCCTGTGTCGGGGTTAAAGCTCTCTAACTCCTGTACTCTTTGGGGACTGAACACATCAAGTCATATCCATAAAGTGATAAAGTCCAAATGATACGGTATCTAATAAGGTCAAAAACTCTGCATACTTGTGTTATACTCCAAAGAAAATGACAGCTAGGTGCACTGGATACCAACGGGTATGCCGTGGTTCTCCAGTCGCGCCAACACATAAACCCTACTACATCCATCAACTAAAACATAATAACTAAAATCACCCTCTCCAATAAAAAATAACAATAAAATGTTTAATCGTTACTTACGCAGTCACAAAAACTCAGAAAAAACCCCCCTCACAAAACAAAAAAACCAATGGCATTTAGCCATTCCGTTGGCTAAGGGACGAATGGCACGAACAGCGGTGCAGTATGGCCGCCAATGGTACCCAAAATGACGAATGGCTGCGAACGGCCCCATGTACATGCACACTAAATGCTTTGTTTTTGAGTGCGTGCCAAAGCATTTGCCACTGAAGCTTTCATGATAAAGTCGTTAGGATAACAGAATCCAGTCCTGAAAACTATTGCAGAAAGGTACCAAACTGCTGATCTGGGTGGCTCTTCATTACCTCTGATTTCATTGAGGAACAAATGCTGCTACTTGTGCATATAAAACTACTTGCGTCTTTTATTCTTCTAGTAAGAGTTTAGCAACACAGATTGTCCCCTTACGCTACACATTTCGGACACTTGTGAGAGCTGACCACATTCATGTTGTCAAAGTTGAGGAAGAAAGATGAAAGAACAAGACGTGGTATTGGCATAAAAAAACTTGGCTGTCTTTTTCGAGTTAAGATCAATGTAGAAACCAAAACATTTGTATAGACCCAATGAACTATCCTAAGACACTCATTTTTTCTCAAATTATAAAGAACACTCAACTTTCCACCTCTTTTTTAATAATAAAATATCTTACAAACGGTCAATCGTCACACGGCATAAAAATACACCAATCCGCGACGAGTTTTTTTTTTATTTCTTTCAGTAAGACGGGTTGACCACGTTATAATTTACGAGGATTTTTTTTCGATTTTTTTTTATCTGTTCACGAATTGCGAAAATCATATTATGATTGTTTATAACGATTCATATATGATTCGTATAAAGGATAATATGATTTTCTTAAAATCTAATATGATTGTGATTCCGACAAACTTTTTTATTTTTGTTTCAGTCGCGAATTACGGAAAATCATATTATAGATTGTTATGACGTCTTCATTTATGATTCGTACAACGTATCATATATGGATTTCATAAAAATAATATATGATTTATAAATCTTATGATGATTTTCATAAAAATCATATATGACATCATAATATCTTAATAAAAAAATTCGTCGAATGTATTTTAGTGTAGCCCTCTCTATAGTAAGATAATTTTAATTCTCGTCGCGAGGGTATGTTTTGTATGCGTAACGATTAACGGTGTGTGAGATATTTAATTTTTAAAAAAGAGGTGGAAAGTGTTTTTTTTATTTTGATGAAAAAAATAAGTGGCTTATGATTGGTTCATTGGGTCTATGACAAATGTTGGGTCTACATTGATCTTAACTCGAAAAAGACTGCCAAGTTTTTTTATGCCAATACCACGTCTTGTTCTTTCATCTTTCTTCCTCAACTTTGACAACATGAATGTGGTCAGCTCTCACAAGTGTCCGAAATGTGTAGCGTAAGGGGACAATCTGTGTTGCTAAACTCTTACTAGAAGAATAAAAGACGCAATTAGTTTTATATGCACAAGTAGCAGCATTTGTTCCTCAATGAAATCAGAGATCATGAAGAGCCACCCAGATCAGCAGTTTGGTACCTTCTGCAATAGTTTCAGGACTGGATTCTGTATCCTATCGACTTTATCATGAAGCTTCAAGTGGCAAAGCTTTGGCACGGCACTCAATAACAAAGCAGTTAGTGTGCTGGGTACAGGGGGCCGTTCGCAAGCCATTCGTCATTTTTGGGTACCATTGGCGGCCATACTGCACTGGCTGTTCGTGCCATTTGTCCCTTAGCCAACGGAATGGCTAAATGCCATTGGTTTTTTTGTTTTGTGAGGGGGGTTTTTCTGAGGTTTTTGTGGGACTCATAAGTACGAATAACATGTTACTGGTATTTTTATTGGGGAGGGTGTTTTAGTTATTGAGGTGTTATTGGATGGATGTTGAGGTGGTGTTGGCGCTGATGCGGAGTACCACTGGCATACCGTTGGTATCCAGTGCACCTAGCTGTCATTTTCTTAGGAGTATAACACAAGTATGCAGAGTTTTTGACCTTATTAGATACCGTATCATTTGGACTTTATCACTTTATGGATATGACTTGATGTGTTCAGTCCCTCAAAGGAGCACAGGTTGTTAGAGAGTCTTTAACCCCGACACAGGGACTTGATTACTGTACAATATAGCTCTGACGATCTACTCGTCATTCAAACTAAAAAAAGAAACATTGGCTGAATCGATACACAAAGAGAAAAAAGCATTATACTGGTGGCAAACCTAATCCTCTATTAACCCAACACAACAAAGGTCACTTATAATGTTTACCAGCAGCATATAGTGTTGGAATATGAACAAAATATAAATTATATATGTCCGGGAATTATTTGAGCATATGGGGACGCACGCATTTACACAGAGAATATGTTTATTAATGTAATTATGTTTATTAATGTAATTATGTTATATTTATCGTATATTAATTATATTAATATGTTTCACGAAATATTAAGACCGGTCGAACTAAAAGAGTATAAAGGAGGAGAGTGTCAATTTGTAGGTACCCGATTATCACTTCATAACACGATTCAATCACGGATCGAGAACAAGAAACTAGAAAGGGAGGTGATGGTGTAGAGAGAGAGAGAGATGATAGAAAAAGAAATTAGATTTTATGTGAGATATAGATATTTTCTTAGGAAAATATCTATATATATATCCCTACGACGCGTGGGATATTTAACTAGGACCCGGGCTCGGGTTTTGCTTGGGATTAAACCCGAAACATATACAATATTAGATTATCTATCGAGCCCGATTCCCGATAATATTCTATTACAACGTTAACTAATTAAAGACCGAAGCTCCATCGGAGAGTGACCGAGCTTCCTTGTTCGACTCAATAAATTGAGGCTAACAATCTCCCCCGAAGTGAGGTCTTGAACACGGGAACGAGCTTCCTTTATTGACTTAATAAAATTGAGGCTAACAATCTCCCCCGAAGTGAGTTCATTGATGACACTCCTTCATGAGATCAGTGAGATTGCTTTTGTCGTTTAAGCTCGAGGTTCATTGGTATACTCTGTTCTTCGTTGTAAGCTTGTTCCCTCCACAATGCTTGCTGATCTTGACTTTGAGCCTTTGTATTGTCTTTATCGTCTTTGCCATCTGCGTCTTATGACTTTGACCAAACATGCTCTTACTTTTGCATTATCTTGAAAGCTTCAAATCAGAGTTATAGCGGAAGTCTTTGTCGCTTTTAATCTGAGCTTTCTGGTTGGTTTATGTCTTCGTAGATTGTGCATTTGAATGGGATTGAGGTTGCGTTCCACCCTGTTTGACTGCAGGTTTTCGTTAGCTGATAACAAGAAAATTGCATTTGAAAAAATCAATCGACGTGTCATCGTTAAAGAGTTTTTGTAACACATCGAGTGTGTCATGTTTTAATCAAAAATTCATCAACGTCTAGTCTTTTACTGGACCCAAAATCGATTTCCAGTTGTCATCAAGTTTAAGTTTGATTATATAGAATCTCGCATGTTCACCTACCGCGTGCTGTATGACGATGTCACTAGAAGGATTTCCATTCGTCATTGGTATACTAAAGAGTATCACTCTGAATGTTCTGGCAAATATCACAATGATATTGCGTAGGACTCTTGATAACAGCTTGTGAAACTGATGATGTTCAACAAGTGTTTGAAATGGAATGTGTCCTAACGAGATTTTGATTGATCTCTTGGCTCTAGGACTCGAATTAGTGCATTCTCTGGTTTTGTACGCGGAGGCTGGAGAAGATTGCCACCTATTCAATATACAACAATCTCAGGAATGAGATGTCAATAGATATCGTTGTGTATACTCAGTGACAATATGAGACAAGTTTTCTTTTTAAGAGGAAACTCGAATGGCTGGGAGGTTTAATGTGCATTGCATTCATGGGTCCATGATGTCATTTTCAATGTCAGCAATCAACTTGTAATACTTGTACTGCATATGTTATTACTCCGGTTTCTGCCTTTTGTGGTGTGGAGGGGCTTCTTTGTTTAGCACATTATCCATACAGTTTCTTTTTAATTCTTAACGCCTTCTAATGCTTACCCTATGACGTCATTACTAACACCTTGTTGTGAGTGTTCCTGAGTGTTAGCTCAATCTTAGTTGTAACACCCTCCAAATCTGAGTATGCAGCGGGTAATGTTGAATATCGAGGCGTTACTTTATTGGGTCAATTGCTACAAGATCTGGAAAGACTACTAAACGTTTGTCATGTTGAAAAAGATACATTGGATTAACAAAAATTAATGTTTTGTTACTTTAAGCTCATAGCTTCAAATAGTTTCAAAAAATAAGATAAAGATTTTCCCCGGGTTTTTACAAATTGTACCTAAAGTGTATAATAAGACCCCGAATCTTTTGTGTTGACTTCTTAAATTATTGACCACCCCAATGTATCATTGCACTCGTGCCTTATTGACCTGAAAAACATGCTTAAACGTAACATAAAGTTGGTGAATTCATAGGTTTAGGTAAATTAATTGGTAGGGACCGCCAGGACTTCCATGTGCATGATTATAGCAACAATGAAAACTTCATAACAAGTATTTACGTTCTCTCTAAGCTCATGACACCGAAGCTAGACATGTATGAATGCAAATATAAATTTGCCAACAGGTGTCCGTGAATGATGTGCTAACCCTGCAACATCCCAGATTCGACATGGTATGCGTTCGTTCCCAGTGATAGCTAGTCACCCGAACGGGGATCGTCAATCCTTAATAGATCTATCCATAACATTCGCGCACCGCACATTGTTATTCCCAACTCACATCTTTGCATTACAGTCCATGATCAGGACATCATAAAAGGGGTTATGGTAACTTAGGCAAACCGTATTCATGGCTAAAATGTACACTTTCGTCCAGTTTGTAAAACAAAGCATGTATCACCCAAGGCTCTGCCACAAATTTATGTAAATCATTTAAATAATTGTTAAGCATGGGGCTATGGAACTCCCTTAGCCGGTGAGTCTCTGAATGATAACAAGTATCCAGGTAGGTTGGGGATCACTCGGTTAAGTACACTAAGTAAGTGACGGTTCCAAGTCTTTAGTTTACAATTTAAACTAACGACTCCTTTGTATAAACTAAATTCCATTTTAAGTTTATATATACCGTCTATCACTAGTGGTGATGTTGATGCACACGATCATGGTTCTTATGGATCTCGATGGTTCTCAGAAAACGTTAAATTCGAGCATTATAATAATTATACATTATTTATTAACTCGTTATAAAAGCGTTCGATGTCCGAACTCTTAGTGTTCGACCGAATTTTCAAGTGTTTATCTATTTCATTTTGGTTTCTATATAATACCCTTATGTTTCTAATATTTTCACTTTTAGGTCCTAGGTTTACAAATTAACATAGTTTTTATTTTAAACTTTTAGTTTTGAGAAAATTGAACGAAAATTTGGTCTTTAAGTTTACAAAGAGATAGTTTAGGTTTTTATTGTTACACTTTCATACTAGTTTCCACAAATGTTTCACAAACAGTCCCTGTAGTTTTTGTATTTCGAAAAGTGACATTTCAAATCCCTTAGGTTTCGGAAATTTCAGTTTTAGTCCCCGACTTTGTAAAAATCGCATTTTCAACTCAATTAAATCCCGACAAGTGGTATTTGGTCTTATTAGTCTATATAAGACAACCAAGCCATTTCCGGTCTAATAAATAGCATTTCGGCTTATAAATAAGACATTCGTGCTTTATTATTGAAAACTTTTTGAACGGCCTTATTGGGATCCGTTAATGGTCCGTTTTTTAACTTACCATAAGGTCCAATATGTATTTAAATAAGTCCGAAAGCCTTTTAAATAAGCTCATCACTGGGCTGTTAAGCTAAAATAGCTCGGTGGAGGCTTATGGAAGTTTATTTCGTGGCTTATTGGGCTTAACTGGGCCCAACTAGCTCAACCCGATTAGAACCTTAAGGGTTTTCTAAACATTTTTGCTTATTTTCTATCCTAATTACGCCCAATAATTCTGTTTTCTTTTTATCTTATTCACAATAAGCTTATAAGGTCCTTTTTTGGGCCGGTTTGGCCTGTTAAGGCCAGGGCGAGATTTATAAATGTCCACCTTGATTTACTTTTATTTATAAAACTGTGTTTATACCTTTTCTAAGCTATAGAGTTTCTACTCAAAATCTAAGTTTCTTAAATGGTCTTGTTGGGTACATTCGAGTCCATTAAGCTCACTTAGGTTTAATAAGCACTTTGGAGGTCGGTTTGCTTATTTTGCTTATTCGATAAGCTAATAAGCCCGCTGTTGGGCCTATTGGGCTCGATAGAGTCGAATGAGTTTTAGAGGTTAGGGCTTGGCCCATTATACATTATTTGAGTCAAGTAAGTTCCTTTTTAACTTGTATAAGCTGAGGTATGTTTTTTTACCAATATAGCTGTTATAGAGTTATGTGAGCTTATATGCTCTTATTGGACTCGCAAAATAGGCTAAGTAAGCCCATTTAGGGATCTCGGTTGGGTGTCTAATAAAGTAAAGGCCCATACTAACAACTTGAGCACTTCCAATTCGAGATTAGGCTCGGTGGCTATGTTATAAGCGTGGCTTATGTAATAAGCTCTCGCTAGCCTTGTTTGGGCTCGGTTAAGGCTGGTTAGGGGTTCTAGCCTTTATGGTTGGGTACGTTTAGGTCCCGAAATATTTATTAATGTGTTATATGGTTCTTGCTTAAATTGTCTAGCACTAAAACAAACGCGTCTAGCATTTTCTAAGCGGGACCCGTTATGCAAAACGTTCGTTAAAGATTTAAACTTGTGTTTCCCACAACCTCACGTTTGTAATTACCACATTCAGTTTCGTTGTAGTTAATTTTTGCATTGGACACCACACAAGGTGGTTTTGTGACATGAAAGTGTGCGTGAACCATGCATGGGTCGAACCATGCATGTTTCACGTAACTTTGAGTTTTAAACTCGAATCATAAGCGGAAACTAGGATCAATTAATGGAATACGAGTATGAAAGACAACACGTAAGGAGGCTTTAGCATGTCTTACATGTCCTTTAGCTTTGGTTTTTGGATAGAGAGACAACCCGACACCCTTATACTTAATACGTGCGATACCCTAAGCCTTCAAAGCTCGTATTCCTAGTCTCTAGCGGTGTTTTGTGAAAGTGTTCTGACACCCTTTTATAGTGATCTTAAGGGTTTCCTTAAATCCTTAGTGACCAATGTGGGTCGAGTAGGGCTCGTTTACTTGTGAACCGAAGATATGGAGAGGAAAGAATGGTTCTTAGCTTGAGTAGAGAGTGTTAAGAGTTTAGAATTTGTTAAGTGTAGTTGTGAGTGTGTATTTATAGGGAATGTGCTTAGTTACTTTTCCTAATCCATATACACAAACCGTATCGTGTCCTAGAGGTGGTTTTTGATGGGGTTATAGTTAATACACATGGTTTTTGTTAAACCAACATGGTTCATGTATTAATTAGGTAGTTGGGTACAGATTGAGTTAGCTTAGGAAATCTTATGTGGTTGTGTCTTTTTGTTAGTTCGCGACACAAGGAGAGCAAGAGAAGAGTAAGTGTTAGAATTACCATTGTGTCAAGCATCATTAGGGGACCATTAGTACCCATATTTAATGAAACAAGGATGTACATGTACTTGCTAAGGATCATTAGGGAGATTTGCTAGTAACTAAATCACCAAAGGACGGGGGGGGGGGGGGGCCCCCCCCCCCCCCCCCCCCGGGGGGGGGGGGGGATTTTTATACATGTTTCTTGCCCACATTCGCATTTAGTGGGATATAAACAACAAACTTGATTAAATTTGTTGTTTAGGTTTCAAGTGGGTACTTGGTTTGAGTCTAGGTAAGTCTAGGTATTACCGGTGCGTCCAAATGTATTTATATCGCGAATGTAACCCCCTTTACTGACAATAAAAATAAAATACGCCAAACATTACATAATTATTCTCAAAATAATTATTTCTTACTTGGGTTGATGCAAACCCTTAATTTATTTGGTGACCGTTTACATTCATTGCATTATTTTCTATTCTAGCGGTTTAGCTTTTAAAAGATAAACTCTAAAATGTAAATGCGTTATTCGGGACTAATAATAATAGTGATCATTAATATTAGTCGTTCAATGACAACGAAAATGAGAATGTTACAGTCTCCACCCGTTAAAAGAGCTTTGTCCTCAAAGCTTAAGACCTTGTAGTGGATGACGAAGTCCGGTTTGTGAAGAGTTGTGGGTATTTTTGTTAATTATTGTGAACGATCTTCACGTTCCCTGGTGAACTCGGGCCCGCCTAGAGAGTTCAGGAACCTTAACCAGTGGTACCGGCTCGTTCAATGTCTTGTCTCCGTTTATGTTTTCAACGGGCTCTTCACAAACTGGAGACTTTTGTCAAATGAATTCTTCTTACCGGCATGACTAATGGTTCGTCGGGTATACATTTCTTAAGATTTGATACATGGAAAGTGTGGTGAACTCTGCTCAAACTCTTGGGAAGTTCCAGCTTAGGAACCTTTCAACTTTTGCTAATAATTTGAAAGGTCCGACATACCTCGGGTTCAGCTTTCCCCGCTTACCGTAACCGTCGACTCCTTTTCGGGTGAGACCTTGAGCTCCACCCCACCCCCCCTCAATCCACTCACCATATTCGCCTCAAAATATATTATAACTCTGTTCCACTTCGAACTCCATCGGCTTTCGCTCCGACGGGTAGCTCTTTTGTCGATCCTGTGACGGCTTGCATCCTTTTGCTTGATCAGACGATCGTTTCCGTTCGTTTCTTGGATTATTCTGGGACAGTCAGTTGTGGCTTCCCCAACCTCGGCCCCAACACACTGTTGTGTTCGGCAATTTCGGGGACCATAACAGTGACTCATATGGGCACGGCAATTTATGCTAGCGTGGAACTGTTGTTATATGAAAAACTCCGGCCAATGCAAATGTTTAACCAGCCTTGCCAAAAATCAATCACAGCAGGCAGTAGCATGTCCTCGAGAGTTTGAATGGTCCTCTCGCTCTGGCCGTCAGTTCTGGATATACGCAGTGCTCATGATAATATCCGTCCCATAGCTTTTTGAAATGATCTCAGAAATTTTGAAGTTTAAAATATTCCACCACGATCACAGATAATTTGAGGCATATATTCCCGTGTATTGCCCACCTATCATGTTCAAGTACAACCTCGACAATTTATCCAAGGTTAATCTTTTTCCCGTATGGGTATGAAATGAGCAGATTTTGTAGTCGATCCACAATCACCCAGTTGGTTGTTGAAACCTTGTGACCGACTTAGGAAGTTTGGTGATATATTCCATTTTATATTATCCCAATCCACTCGGGTATTTCTAGTTTTACTAGCAACCTGATGGCCTTTGGTTGTTCCGGCTTGACCTTGCACATTGTCAGGTCATTTGCTTACTATTCGTGGCAATGTTAGCTTCATTGTTTGGCCACCAAAATAAATTTCTTCACATTTGGTAATCTTTTTCGGAACCGGGATGGATTGAGTATTTTGACTTGTGGGATTCGTGCATAATCACGGATTTAAGTCTCCATAGAAGGTATCCAACTCCTGCTTGTGTAGCATGTGTCCCATCGGCACGTGGTTCAATCTTTCCTTGGTATATCACCTTCGGATCATACCACCTACGTCTTCATTTATGATGTTCTCCGGTTTCTGGCTTCGATCTGAGTTATAGTATTCGTTTGGAGATTTCCAAAACCTAATTGTCATAAACTAACGGCTCGAACCGCTATGGATCAATCGTTCTTTACGGCCTCAGCGAATCGGATCATCGTTTGCTTTCCTGGATGATAACGAATATCACAATCGTTTAGTCATCAGTAATTCTAGCAAACGGCGTTGCCTTCATGTTAAGCTCCTTCTGATCGGAGTATGTGTTGTAGGCTTTTTTGGTCGTGTGAAATACGGTTGCATCTTGGTTCCGTATAGATGTGTAATCCATATTTTTTAGTGGCAAACACTACTTGATCCAAGCTCCAAAATCATGATGGTGTAGTTATTCTCGTGAACCCTTTAGACTGTCGGTGACAAGAAAGATAGGTAATCAACCTTCTATGCTGCATTAACACCGCACCTAAGCCTTTGTGTGACGGCATCCAGTACTACCACAAAGTCTTCGCTCCCTTCAGGTAAAGCCAGAATTGGGGCACTGCACAGTTTCTGCTTTATTCAATCTGGGAAAGCGTTCTCTTCCTTTTCTCCCCAATCGAACTTGATTCCCTTCTGAGTAAGTTTCGTCATTGACTTAGCAATCTTCGAAAATCCTTCAATGAACCTTCGATAGTAACCGCAAGACCTAGAAATTGGCGGATCTCCGTTGGTGTCTTTGGAGATGCCCAATCCTTGATAGATCTATCTGGCGGGTCACCATGTATGCCTCTACTATCAATTGACGTGTACGGAGAAATTGTACCTTCGGAATCCAATAAATTCACATTTTGTATAACTTTGCGTACAACTTCTACTCACTTAAGCAATTCCAAAATTGCTTTAATGGGGTGTTCTCCATGCTCTCTTTCGTTCTTTTGATTAAATAAAGTAATAATCTTCGCATGAAGACGTACGAACTTATTCCAGGTAAGGTTTGCACACTCGGTTCATGAAGGTCCATGAATACCGCAGTGCGGGGGCCTTTGTCAGTTCCGAATGGCTAACCTGGAACTCTTAATGGCTCGTTACCGCAGAGGTCATCGAAATTGCCTGTCCTTGGAATGTCCTTGTTCTCGTACTCTAAGTTGGTGATACCCGGTTCTCAGAGACTCTTATCTTCGAATAAATACAGGATCCTTAAAGTTTGATCGAACAAATCGTCCCGATCTCGGGAGTGGATAACGTCTTTATGTCAGTTTTGTTTAACTCGCGGTTAGTCGCATGACATCTTGAACGAAAACCGTCCTTCTTTTGCAAAATAAGACCGGGGCTCCCCATGGTGAGGAACTTGGTCTTATGAATCCTTTGTTCAGAATGCTCTTGTTGTAATTGTTTCTCTCTGGACAATTCCTTCTTTCGGATGGTGGCCGAGTCGATATGGTGCTCGAGCTAAGGGCTTTGCTGCTCCTGGATACTAGTCCGATTTGAATTTCACGGTCGAGCTGGAGGAAAAGACCCGGGCAAATCCTCGGAATACTTCTGGGAAAATCGCGGCGTTTGGTACTCTATATCTGTTCCTTTCGACTTGTCCTCCTTCTTTTTGGCGGATATCTGTGCTATAAAAAGACTGGCATCCTTGGCCAATTGTACTCTTGAGCTTTTGAATATGAGATAACTGCCAACCGGGACTCTCTCCCGTTGCTACTTTCGTTTCCGCAAAAAGTCAAAGTTTCATTCCCGTAGGGAATTTGAACAAGCTTCTCATCGCATACGATCACGGCGTGATATCTTCTTAACCAAGTCATACGATAATGACGTCAAACACCTACCCAGTTCTACGGGCAATGATCTATGTTGATACGGTTGGTCTAAGAATTTTAGGTGCAACCTCGTTATTAATTTGTCTATCTTGACTAATTTCCCATCGGCTATTTCGACATCATAACAGTTTTATAATGTTGTTGGGGCGATGTTTTCAAGGAACTAAATGCAGTGGATATAAAACTTCTATCGGCACCCGTGTCGAATAAGATAGATGCATAGTGGTTATTTAAGAGGAACGTACCCGTGACGACATTCGCATCAGGGTTTCCTGGTGCATTTCCCCTCTTTTCTGCATTCCCAACTGCATAACCCATCTTGTGAATTTCAATTCCTCCAATCTTTATTCTTCTGTTTTGGACAGTCTTATTTTGATAGTTGTCCTGTGACTCCAACACTCAAAACAACCATTTCCCTTGGGAGTTGCCCCATTGCCCTTTTGAGTGTTAGCAACATTTGCGTTGCCAGTACTTCTACAATCGCGAGCAAAAATGCCATTTCTTGGTTGCACCTTGTGGCACCTCTGGTGCACGGGCCATTTATGGTGGAGATGGCACTTGTTGCACTTTGGCTAAGGACTCCCCATAAGGCTTTCATTTCGCCGTCCCTTGTTGTAGACTTTGGAGACATTCTGCCTCTTGAAGGGTTGCTGTTGGTGACCATGGTTGTTTCTGGATGAATCATCAGCCTTCCTTTTGTTGTCAGATTGGCACCATTTGCGTAACGTGCGGAGTTTTTCGGATACATCACATGTCATTGGCCAACCTCAATAGTCCTACATTCCATATGTCTTGGGTCTGGCTGATTTGAGTTCCATAAATGTTGTCAGGAGTCCACCGATGTATTGTCAACCTTCTCAGTTTCATTGGCAACAAACTTGGTACATATCAAGGTTAACTTTCGGAACGTTCAATGTATGTCTGGAACAGTTTCCTTTGACCTTTAGGTTCCACAGCTCAATCTCTAGCTTCTTGATTTCACCCTGCGGACAATACTTGTCCGTCATCTTTTTCTTGAGTACTTCCCAAGTCATGGCATATGCTTCTGGACCTAGAGTCCTTAACTGACCATTCCACCAAGTCAAAGCAGCACCTAACAGAGTGCAGGTGGCAAACTTTACTTGGTTTTCAACAGCACAACCACTGATATTGAAGACTGATTCCATCTTTTCAATCCATCGAGTTAAACCGACCACTCCTTCAGCCCCTTTGAAGTTCAAAGGTTGGCACTTCATGAAATCCGCGTAGAAACAAGGACGCGTGGTTTGCACGTTCCTTCTGTTGTCTCCGTGCGAACTGTGACTTCCATCTCCATTGGTGGCGTTTCGCAAGAGAGTTTGGTCGATCATTGCTTGGATGGATTCGGGGGTCATGTTGTTTGGGTTGGTGTTATTGATAGGGGTATTTGGTCCTCCTCTGGTTGTAGGTGCCATGATTTGTCTAGATCACAAAAGACAAAACATGAGGTTATATGACAGAATATAATAATATATAGATGAGATAATCAACACAAGAGAAAGCTTTAATATATGCTCATAATGTGCTCGAGTGAAGATATTCTTACAAAACATAAATAATTGTCTTTTAAAATGAATATCTCATTTTTTTTTTACTTCTAATATAAAAAATACGCTAGTAAAATCAAAAGCTTTAATATTTGCTTATAATTTGCACGTGTGAAGATATTCTTACAAAACTTAGATAATAGTCTATTAAATATGAATTGCTCATATTTTTGCACTTCTAGTATAAAGCATACGCTAATAAGATCAAAGCTTTAATATTTGCTCATAATTTGCACTAGTGAATATATTCTTACAAAACTTAAATAATCGTCTATTAAAATGAATATCTCATTTTTTTCACTTCTAATATAAAAAATACGCTAGTAAGATTAAAGCTTCAATATTTGCTTATAATTTATACGTGTGAAGATATTTTTACAAAACTTAGATAATAGTCTAATAAACATGAATTGCTCATATTTTTGCACTTCTAGTATAAAACATACGCTAATAAGATCAAAGCTTTAATATTTGCTCATAATTTGCACGAGTGAAGATATTCTTACAAAACTTAAATAATTGTCTATTAGATATCAATATCTTAATTCTTTTCACTTTTAATATAAAAAATACGATTGTATGATTAAAGCTTTAATATTTGTTTATAATTTGCATGTGTGAATATAGAATATCTCATATTTTTTCATTTCTAGTATAAAACATACCTAATAAGATCAAGCTTTAATAAATGCTCATAATTTGCACGAGTGAAGATATTCTTACAAAACATAAATAATTGTCTTTTAAAATGAATATCTCATTTTTTTCACTTCTAATATAAAAAATACGCTAGTAAAATCAAAAGCTTCAATATTTGCTTATAATTTGCACGTATGAAGATATTCTTAGAAAACTTAGATAATAGTCTATTAAA
>BQNB010017687.1:0-69529 GCA_026074375.1 Tanacetum coccineum | reverse complement strand
ACATGCAATTTGGCCAAAATTAAAGGACGATTTATGCAAGTTACTCATTAAACTATGTATCAATATGTAAAAGCATCTAACTAAACATGTTGACTATCTAAGCATGTTTTTTTTTTGAACGGCGAAATTTTATTAAACTAGCAAGACGCTAGAGCTTACATTACAATGAAATCAAATGAGGATTTTTAAGCCAAGAATTCCAAGAAAATGACCTATTACTTCTATTATGACACCAAAGAAAAGAATGAGACACAATGTCATCGAAAATCAATGAACGATTAGGAGGAGAGATTTCAAAAATAGAACGATTCCGAAAACCCCATATAGCCCACCAAGCAACCATGAAAACTCCCTCAAATAAACTTTTAATTTTGGACTTGAGACGGATATCTGAGAACCAAACAGTCCACTCTGAAAATGATGCCCACTGCTGCCAAGGAACCTCTCACCATCGACATATTTGCCGTAAGACCGCCTGAGCCAAAGGACATTGAAATAAGGCGTGTGAAACATCCTCCTCCCCAACAAGGAATATCGGGCAAGAAGTCGACTCCAAAGCAACACCTCTCCGAATCAAATTTAGTCTAGTAGGAAGACAATCTCGCCTATCCCTCCAAGTAAAAATATTAATCTTAATAGGAACAACCTTCACCCACCTTGTAGAATCAATATAAGAAGAAAGAAACATGTCATCGATATTAGACCGAACATCCTTAACACAGAACTCTCCATCAGATGATAACAAACATGCCCAACGGTCCAAAGAAGAAGAAAGCGACATTGTATCCAAAATATCAGCAAGAACAGAAAGTTGGTCTTTCTCCACTCCTCCTCGAACAGATCTGCGAAAAGAAGACTCAAAAACAGCGGCCATTTTGTCTTTCACAGAAACTTGTTGATTCATCTCTAGAGCAAATAACCGAGGAAATGCTTTTCGAAAAGGAATACCACCCTTCCAGCTATCCAACCAAAAATATGTATTCGAACCATTACCTACTCGTTTAGAACATTTTGCTAAAAAATCAAATCCCCTGTCCTTAAGAACATGCATTTCCTTTAAAATAGAACTCCATAAAGACGACAAATGATATTTATAGTGTTAGGATTAGGGTTAGCTTTGAGAAAAACCTACATAATCTTGACACAAATGGTCCCTCCCTCATTAATACTTTGACACAAATGGTCCCTCCCTCATTAATACTGCTGCATTAAATATAAAAACTCTACATATTTTTAGGTATAATCATGGAAGCATGGGGTACTCCTCAAGATGCTTATCAATGTATGCAGTAGGGTTTTGTACTTATGGCTCTCTGGGTGAGACAAATCATTTAAAGATACAACCCCATTAAATTTAAGGGCTCAATCTTTTAGTATAATAGATAAGCAAGATTACCCGCGCGTTGTTGCGGGGCGTTAATTTTTCACGCCTTGTTGCGGGGCATTATTTTTTTTGTGCGGGTTTATTTTTTTGGTCTTTGTAGCGTTATTTATTTTTATTTTTTTTTCTCGTGCTAATTTATTTTTTGGGTCTCATGTTTAACTTATGTTGAGGGTATGGTTCATAGCGTTGCGATATTGAAATCGTTTTGTTTTGGGAATAAAAGACGTATCTATACTACTTTATAATGGAAATTCTACCCATTCTTGAAAGGTAGAAAGTAGGAATCTTTTTGGCATCTTTTTGACATCTTTACTCATATATAAACCTCACACACACCGAACCATCACATATCAAAACAAAAAAACACATATATCCTCTTATCTCTCTCTCTATCTCAATACCTATCCTCTTTATCTCTCTTAGCCTATTAAACACACCCTAACCGCCGCCACCACCCTATGACTCAGCAAAATCGGAACCCTCCTCCACCACCATCCCTCCTCGCTACCGTCGTCGTCACCAAACTGCCGTCGTCATCAAACTCGCCAGAAAAATCCAACTCGCCAGAAAAATCAAACTTGCCGAAAAAAGAGAAGCACCATTGAAACCACCACTCCGCCGTGAGCCCAACCACCACATAAAAGAGACCGCCAAAACTCACGGCCATCAAAAGAGGTTTTTAAGATATGAGGTATTTTTTGAGTTTTATAATATATCTATGACTATTATTTATGTTTTGAAGGTTTTGTTTATAGATCTGTAATACACATGGTCACCGTTGCCGTAAATCAGAATGGTATATTCTTAAAGTTATAATATTGTATAAATGGTTATTTTGTAAATTTTGTTATAAAGTTTATCTTGTAGATTTTTGTAGAACCGCTGCTGTCACCGCCGTCTATATTGCCGGAATCTTCGCCGACGTTGACAAGTGTAATTTGTTATAATTTTGAATTTGATCATTGTGATACTTTTAATTGTATAAATGACAATCATTAAATGTTCTTGACTAAATTAAATTGTATATTTAAATTATACATGACATAAATGGCTAAATTATATATAAATGGCAATCATTGAATGTTATTGAAATATTCAACAAATTGTTGAAAACAGAAAATTCATTATAGAAAGTTTACTACATTAATTGTATAGTCTAATTATATTCTAATTATGTCTAATTATGTTTTGCAGGATTTGATTAGATCTTTGAATATGAGAACAAATGATGTTGTCAAGCTTTCATTGTGGTGGTCTTTCGATGATTTAGATTGTTAAAGAAACGAAAATGTTGAAACTCAAAATGTATTTTAGGGAACCAAATGAAAATGTATTTTAGGGAACAAAATGACAAGGAATTTATGCAACTTTTACGAATTCTAAGAGTTGACTAATATAGGATACATGGTTTCTAATTCTACTAAGAGTTCGCATATCGTTAATTGGTTGCCGCTATAAATGTGTTGAATTATCGCATGTTATATCCGCTTACAATTACATTTTGATATTTTCACGTTCTATTTTAAATGTTACACGAAAAACTTACCACAATATCGTATGTCGTTAATTATCTGCCGCTAGGAATTTCCGCCGCTATGCGCGGGTACTCGTCTAGTTTAGTTAAAAGCTGAGGGTACGGTTCGTTTTTTTTTTAGCCGACAACGGGTTTTTTTTTTACATTTTGGGCCAAATTGTCACAACCCGAAATTTTCAGAATTTTAAATTACTATTTTCCCTTTGACTTTTTGCTTCCGACTCGACTTTTTGACTTTTGACCTTTTACGGTCACATAAAAACGATTACCGCGCAGCCGGTAAATTTTTGAAACGTATTTAAATAATAAATCATAATTACCATTATTATCGCTCATTTGCAAATTTATTTTTTTCAAACTTATTTGACTTGAAAACGAGAAGATATATGTTATTCTTAAATTGATTTATCAAAAACGACCCGCTAAATTACGTTTTCACGACTCGGACTCTAAAACAATTTGATGTAAAACGACATTCCGGACAACTTTTTAGTTTTGCCCGAGACACGAAACCAAGCAGAAAATGACTGAAATAGCCTCGCAAAATTTTGAAAACAACGCGTACCGACAAATAAAATAATTAAATTTATATTTAATTATCACCTTTTATTAAATAATTTTTTTTAATAAATCATTTAATATTTTATTCAAAAACGTTTATTTAAAAACACGAATGTTCAAAATAAAGTTTAATTTTTACGGACAAAGCTTGCCCGTGATACCCAAATAAATAATAATGATTTTAAATATTTTTTTTAATAAAACATTTATAAAATAAGTCATGTAAATACTCATTTTTATGGGAAAAACTATTTGAAAAACAATGGCGTAATTTTCGTAATTTAAATCCATCGTTTACTAGCCTAAACGAGCCCCGAACCAATATTTATCAAAAATTTCACCTTTGGTCCCTCTAGTAATATTTACAAATTTAACCCTAAAGTATATCAAACCTGTCATGTTTTCTAAAAACTTTATAATATATATATGTTTATAATTAGGGTTTCCCCATTTTTGTTAACCCTACACACACACACACATACTCCCTCCTAAAGATTCCGGCGCCTCCCTAAAAATTTCGGCCACCTGCCGCCGGCCATCTACATCACACCACCACCTTATATCCATCATCATCTCGTCGGCCACCATCTCCCCACCGCACCTCCACCACTTTCGCCGCCAACCACAGCCGGCCACCCTCTTCATCATCACCACCAGCCGCCGCTCCTCTCCATCACCTTCCCACCATCGACACCCTCACCAACCCGTTACCTCCTCCACCTTCGCACCATAGCCGCCACGACTGCCATCACCATAACAGCCACCACCACAGCCCCGCCGCTGCAACCACCACATCCACCAACACCATCACAACCACCTCACCATCATCTCCCCCGTCATCTCCAACAGCCAACGCCACCATCTTTAACCTCGCCACCTCCACTGCCGCCACCAGCAGTCAACCGAAACCACCGCCACTCAATTTTTTTATATCTTTATTTATGAGTTGGATGGTTATGTTTTTGTTGTAGTTATTAAGTTTGGTTTTTTTTAAAAACAATAAGGGTGCGTTTGGTTTTGCAGCGAATAGAGTGCGTTTGGTTTCGTAAAACGTCCTAAAATGGGCGTTTGGATTTACTGCCCGTAAAGGATGTGTTTGTTTCGGCAGTCAACAGCCTATAAGGGGTGTTTGGTTTGCTGTTTAACAACATAGGGTGTGTTTGGTTCTAACAGTTAGGGTGCGTTTGGTACAACAGCTGCACCAAAGGGTGCGTTTGGGTTAATAAAAACCCCAAACAGGGGTGTTTGGCTTAGGGCAGCCCATAAGGGGGCGTTTGTTTTTGCTGTTCAGCCACCCTAAGGGGTGTGTTTGGGACAACAGCCCTCGAGTAGTGTGTGTTCGGTTTTATTTATTTATGTTTCTTATATTTGTTAGTATTTATATTATTTATAAACGCGGATGTTTGCAACTTAGATTGATACAAAGTGGAAACATTGAAATTATATATTGGGAAATGTTGTATAACACGACTAGGTATGCCAAAAATCTTTATAAATTTTCTATTACTTATTATTTTCACTATAACTTCTATTATTTTAGAAACCCGATAAAAGAACGAAGTTATATAATTTTAAGATGTTATAATTGGTTATTACACGATAAATAAAAGAAAACCATACTTTTACAAATGAGACAACTATTTTGGTTACAACACGTAAATAAAAACGACAATAATGTAATTATCACATCTTATTTGCGGGTTTATAACTTTCGTTTTGAAGACAAAATTATAACTTTTTGTAAAAATCTTTGAAAAACGTTATTTATCAAAATTCGTAACTTTTAAAAACGTTTGTTTACTTTTTGCAACGAGCGGTTTTATTAATTTAATTTGTTGATTTCTGAAACGTGTCGGAATGGTTTTTGATTACAATTATTTTCTTACATTTCTTATTTAATACTTGTAAATGTATTATTATATTGCGACTTATTCTTTTTGATGTTTGTCTTATTATATTAATTCACCAATTGGAATTATATAATTTTTTCCTTTTTCATATGTAATATATACGGAAATTATATTACATACTTTGCGTTTCTTTTTGATTTATTTTATTTAACCAAACCCCCCCTCACCCCCCCCCCCACCCCCCCCCCCCCCCCACCCCCCTACAAAACTCATACAGCTTGAAACCTCAATCCTTTCTCAACGTGGTTGCGTTGATGTTACTCATCATCAGAGAAAACCCATTTATCATCCTAAGCTTGTGGGATATAATCCGTTAGTTTAGGCTGTATTCTTCTCGTCGAGCCGATGCGTCTTTCGTCTTTCGGGTTTGCGTTGTTGTCATATTGTTGCTTTTTGCTAGTTACTCGCCAACTCAAGGTGAGTTCATAGCCCCACGTTTTAATTGTTTTATATTTTCCTTATAACTTTTGGGGTGAGAAACATGCTCGTTTACAAACTCGTTTACATTACTGAATTTCAAAATCGTATACGTTGATTACAAACTGGTTACATGATTGATATCACACTCTTTTACTATGGACACAAGTACTTTACGTGAGAATTTTCCCTATTTACGTGGTTTGCCTAAGTTACCCTATTGCCATGAAGTCCCCCTATCATGAACCATTAATTTCTTGACCGGATGACCGGTTGAGGGAGCGCGAATGCCGTGAACAGATCTATTGGGATTGAACTCCTCTGTCCAGGTAGATAACATCGCACTACCATGTAAACGGACGCATTTCATTTGAGGAACTAGGTGTTAGGCAATGCATCTACCGGGGCACCAACTTATAACAACGTATACTTAAGGCTTCGGTGTCATGAGCTTAGTGCAACGTAAATACCCACCCCATTTTATGTGAAGTTATATCTCCTATAACTGTCATATACGTTTTGAAGTCTTGTGGTCCATACTACATTGGTTGTACGTTTCTGATTACTAAACACTTTTTATGAATCTGCGGGTAAGGCAGTATTCACTAAACGTTTTTAATCCTCGTAAATGTTTTACTTAAACCTATGAATTCACTCAACTTTATGTTGACCGTTTTAGCATGTTTTTCTCAGGTGCTTAGCTTTGGACTTCTTGATGTGCTATGTGGAGTCTACGTGCAATATGATACTCTTTCAAGACTTTATTACCATTCATACTCGTTGTCTTTTGAAAACCAAATTATGCTTCTGCTATATTTTATGTTCGCTTCCGCAAATGTTTAATTTCCTTTAAATATTGTAAAACTTATTTATTTTTAAACAATGCAACGAGTTATGATTTTCAAAACGTCCATTAGTGGTCGTTCTCTTGTGCCTTGTGTTCGGATTATGATGACATCACGCCCTCGGACACGTATTCCGTCCAGGCCCCGTCTGGGGGTGTGACACAAATACTGTAGCAATAATGTAGCAAATACTGTAGCACCACTATAGCAATTTTTAAGTTGGTCAAACACTGTAGCAAAATACTGTAGGTGTGCCAAAAACGACGTCGTTTAAGGCCACTTTTGAGTATATATATAAATATTTTTAATCAAGCAAATTATACTAACTCTGAGCTATCTATAAGCACTTCTGTATTGATGTTTCTTGAAAGTATTTACCGTTTTTGCTCTAATTTGTTATAATACCAAAATTTAACCACATAAGTCGCATCACTTTTATTTTTTAATTAAACTTAAAACTTTACAAATCACAATATGTTTGTACGAAAAAATATACTGTAAAATTTAACCTAGCAAAAATTTTAAGTGTAAGCTAAATGAAATGGCAAAAAGGTTTTTGTAATATTAGAGAAAACAAAAAGTTTTTGTTGCCTGAAGCAAAAAGAAGAAAACAAAAGTTATGACTCAATCGGGTTTATTAACCGGGTTAAGGAAAAACCGTCGGTTTTATCCGGTTCTCAAACAAGCAAAAACCCGACCACATCCGGACTTGTCTCCTAACTTGTTCCCGGTTTATCCGGTGAAACGGCCAGCCCCTTTTCTTCTTGTTTAACCCGTTCCTATCAGAAAAATTACGATTTCAAAGAAGAGGAAACAAGCCTTCTGTACCCGACTTGGATTTTAAAACGGTTGGTCAAAATGAATGCAAATATGGCAGATCAATAAAGGCACAAATCTGCACAGACACACACTCCTTTAGTTTGGAACCAGTATGGAATTGACTCAATTCTAAAATCATGAATAGTCATTGGTATAGTCGGTATAGTCGGTACAGAGAGATAGTTGTTTATATTTAAATCTTTATTTTTTGCTAAATATCTAATATTTTTTTACTCAATTAAGCATTAAAATGCAAATATAGCAGATAAATAAAGCTACTTTGAGGTATTTTGCGATTATGTAGGTTAGAGTTAATTGTATAAATGGTCCCTGTGGTCTGCCGGGTTTAATAGAAATAGTCCCTATATTTTTTTTCCCGGATCCTCTCCATGTGGTTTCAACCCATATCGGGTTTGGTCCCCTGACCAATATTTCGGTTAGTTTGACCGTTAAATGCATGATTAAATGGTCCCTGTGGTCTACCGGATTTAACGGAAATGGTCCCCCATTTAACGGTCAAACTAACAGAAATATTGATCAAGGGACCAAACCCGATACGGGTCAAAACCACAGGGAGAGGATTCCAGAAAAAAAAAGGTATAGAGACTATTTTCGTTAAACCCGGCAGACCACAGGGACCATTTATGCAATTAACTCTGCAGGTTATGCATAAAATGGAGCTAAAATGGCGATTTTGTGAGCTAATGTGATATGCGAAGTGGCAAGACTTGAAGTAAATATCGAAAAGTGAAAGATTTAGACGTCACAATGTTTTGGTCATAACTTCTTCGTCCGAGCTCCGTTTTAAGTGATTCAAAAGGCCACGAAAAGATAAAAAATAGATCTTTTTATTTTTATGTGATAAAAGATCCGAAAATCTGAAGTTAGTTCGTGATTTTATCAGCTGGAAAAGTCAGTTCGTGACTTAGACTTTTTATTCATTATTGGGCCTTTGTTACACACAAAAGAAAGAAAAGTAAACAAGCCCACTTGGTGGTTTATTCTTGGGCCGGTTGGTTTTGACGTGGAGAACAAATAAAGGAAACCATTATATATACCACCATTCGTCCTAGGGTTTATTCCCACAGACGACACAAAAATAAAAAGAGGTAGCCGAGTAGAAGAAAAACAAGAGCACAAAATAGATCCGGATACAAAGAAGACGACTTCATACATCTCGCGATGACGACCGGGAGTAGGGTTTGATCTTTTGTACTTTTAATGCTTAATTTGTTTGAACGATTGTGCTTTTAATCCATAAGTTTTACACTTTAAGTTTATTGCTTTTTAGTTTTAATCATTTTATTTTTATTAGTTTAAATAGTAGTTATAATCAATCAATCCAAATCAAAATAATTTATTGTTTTTCTTTTAATCAAATAGAAATTTTAGTGTTAACCATAAGCTCCTCGTGGATACGATCCCTTGCTTACCCTATTCTAAAGTAGGTTAATTAGGGTTATTTTTGGTAGAGTCAACGACCTCGATCAATCCGTGTGATCGGGCCTTGGTTCTGGTTCTCTAGGTGTGCTGGCCTTCCTGCGGATTTTAAGTTGGATAGAACAAGAGAAACTTGTAAATTTGACAAATGAATATTGAACTCTTTTCTAATGACGTTCTCTCAATATGTATCAGTGACATTTTTCTTATTTCTTTATTATTTCATAAAGGAACCTGATAATCATAAAACATACTTACATGGTTTCCTTGGTCTTGATTCTCAGCCAGCCTCCAAGTCCACTCGCCTGTTCAAGTTTAGCACATTCAGTATTTTCAATTAAAAGTTCCTTAGTTTCTTGCATATAATTAACTTACCGTGGTAAATTATATGCAACTCGCGAAAGGTGCGTGAATAATAGGGCCAACTTCGAAGGCTACCGACAATGCAATCCTTATTCCGAGTGAAGAGGAGTATGCTATCATAACGACTATCCAAAAAGCTAGCCTGCCATAAATAAAATAGATGCTAGTCAACCCGATGTACATATTTAACCTCCGCTCACTCACGATCACTAGCGTACCCCTTGTTGTCATTCCATACATGGATGATACCGCACACGGCACCCACCGAGCACATAAATAGAGTAACATAAAAGTACCGCATATTCTCATTAATGAATTTATCATGAATGTTCTCAGAGCCAAGCGTAATAACCATAAGTAAACAGAATATGCAATACTTTTATGTTACTCTATTAATGTGCCCGGTGGGTGCCGTGTGCAGTATCTTCCATTCTTTCATGTCTGGAATGACAACAAGGGGTACGCTAGTGATCGTGAGTGAGCGGAGGTTAAATATGTACATACATCTATTTTATTTATGGCGGGATAGCTTTTTGAATAGTCGTTATGATAGCATACTCCTCTTTACTCGGAATAAGGATTGCATTGTGGGTAGCCTTCGAAGTTGGCCCAATTATTCTCGCACCTTTCGCGAGTTGCATTTACCACGGTAAGTTAATTTTATGCAAGAAACTAAGGAACTTTTAATTGAAAATACTGAATGGGCTAAACTTATCAGGCGAGGGGAGGCTGGCTGAGAATCAAGACCAATGGAACCATGTAAGTATGTTTTATGATTCTCAGGGTCTGTGTAAGCAGCTGTTTATAAAATAATGAAGAAATAAGAAGAATGTCACTGATAAAACATATTGAGAGAATGTCATTTAAAAAGAGTTCAATATTCATTAGTCAAATTAGTTTCTCTTGTTCTATCCAACTTAAAATCCGCAGGAAGGCCACCACGTACCTGGAAGACCTAGAGAACCAGAAAGGCCCAGCAGATCACACGGATCACCATGAGAATTTGGATCACCAGATCTTGAGGCTGGAATGCATCGTGTCCTTACATGGTCATAGGTGGTTGCACGTTTTTATTTTGAAATTTGAGGTTAGAAGGGCAAATTTGCCACTAAAAGATTAAATTTGCCATCCAATTTTAAAAGAGATCATACGTGCCACTAGATTTGAGAAGTTGAGGCAAATTTGACACTCCTCTCATTTAGGTCGTTGACTAGATGGTTAGGAGTCTGATGTGGCAAATGTGTCATACATATACAATCAATGTAGAGGTAACATGGATTATATTTTCCCGCCAAAACAGAAGATCTGTGACTCACGTAATATAATGAAAAAACCCTAGCTGAACACTACCATCACATAAGGGCTTTCCTCTCAATCAAGATCAGGTATTTTCTACCTTTCAACATTGATAACCATGAATGAATTACAAAGGATGTTAATCAATCTCTCAATTTCTTTAACTAATTTAAGAATTAATGTGTCATGTACGTTAGGTTTTATAAATCCATGTAAAACAACACGATTTATATATTTGTTAAACAACCGTTGTATTGAATTTTTCTTTTACTAATGTACATGTGTTCATATCTAAGTCATGTTAATTTTTAATTACCTAATGGTCATATTTAGATGCTTAATCAAGATGTTATATGTAAGTCATAATAAGATTTGTCATCTATATGGTGATGTTTGGTTAACCCACCAGACTTGTTTGCTTGTGTTGAATGTAGGATGGGTGAAAAGGAGGTCCCACTATTAAAATACGCGTTTCATGTTGGTGGTAATTCACAAGCATGCCTTTTAAGTATGAGGGAGGTAAAGTGGAGGTTTATGAGAGTTTATAGTACTGTACAACTTGGCATTGAAGAAGTACAAACTAGTGAAAATCATAATGATGATGGCGGTGACGAAAAAGAGGATCATGACTTTGAACCTTCCACGGATGAAGAATCTAATGAGGACTTGCAGAAAATTCATCTAATGAGGATTTGGATGGATATATAGGCAGAGAGCATGAACATCAGCTAAGATGTATCTGGTGAGAATGCAACAGGCATTACTTAAGATGCTAGAAGGAACCGTACGTTCTTCCTCATTTATGTGTCCATTATATTAGTTAGTGCTAGAGGTAGCATTATTGGTGGATTGGGTAACTGTTCAAAATGGGTCATGTTGAAATGAGTCGGTAAAATACAGGGCAAAACGGGTGGGTTAAGGCGGGTTGACGCACCAACATTTTTAGTCCATTTGCTTGAATATATATACATAATCAGTACGTTTAATATGACTACGAAAACAATAATAATACATGAATCTTTTAAATATCTGAATAATATGATATACAAAGTTGCATGCTTTAAAAAATAGATTCCGTTCAGGACGATATTCCACCCGTTCAGTTCTGACGTGTATCTATTATTAGCAATACATAATCCCAAAACCAATACGTAAGCCCAAAACCAATACGTACGCCCAAATAAGCCGAAGTCAATATAATCCATAAGCCTAATATAAGCCGAACATAATAAGCCATAAGCCCAATATAAGCCGAAGCTAAAATAAGCCAAAATCCAATAGGCCATAACTGAATAAGCCAAAAATAAGCCGAACTCGAATAAGCCAAAACCAATAAGCCGAAACCAAATAAACCAAAACCAAATAAGCCGACTCAATAAGCCACAAAATAAGTCGAGTGAGTATTGGGCCAAGCCCAACACCTCACCTCATTCTTGGTTGGGCCAAAACCAACCAAACAAACCCAAGAAAACAAATACGCCCTAAACTAGCTTATTTTTAAGATACATTTCGCTATAAGCCCCAAATAAGCACTAATAAGCCCTAAATAACAAAGTTTTCTTACCACAACAACCATGATATTAAAATGACCATTTTGTTTCCCTTCCTTTGTGTCAACGTCAAACCGAACGCACCCCTTTACCATATTGTTTCAAACTTTTAAGTTTCAATTTAGGACAAACGACTTGTACAACTAGCTTAAGATCACTATAATAACCATAAAGTACAACTTAAAAATAAGTTTAGACAGCTTACAAAAATGGTGGATTTCGGTTGGATTTCGACACAAGAAACAACCCAAACGTTGTTTAAACAATAACCCGAACACTAGAATCAACCCAAGACTTCTATATCTTCACGTTCCTGATCAATTTTAGCAAAAAATGTAAGTGTTTGTGTGTTTTGTGTTTTTGGTCGAGCAACCAAAGAGAGAAAAGAGAAGATTGATTTCCAAAAACTCATGCTCTATGTGTGTTTAAGGTGGTGACAAAACATATGTACTCATCCTAGGACCATGAAGCTAGAAAAATGCCATCTTGTCTCTTTTTTTGTTTCTAACCGGCCAAGGATCCAAGGAGGTTCGGGCTTGCTTCTTTTTGTGTCGGGCTTACTTATAACTCAAAAATCTCAACTTTAAAATATTACCCAAAGTTGTTTAGTATTTTTATTAGTCTTAAAAATACTTTTCCAAGAACCTACATTATTTACACGACATACTTTTCACTTTAACTCCCCAAAACTCATTTTGGAACATTAACGGACGTGTTGGGACTCGAAAATTCTAAAAACCCGTTCACAAGCTTAAAAGTTTCTCGACTTCAATATATGTCTTGACATATTAGATTTATTCAAAGGTTTCACTTTCACGACCATTACGGCCGTTAATTTAATTTTCACAAAAACACCCGATTCCTGTTACATCTCAATTCACACCTCAACGATTTACGTTCTAGACGAACGTTATCCAAATTATGAAATCACTTATCAAATAAGTTCGTTAAATTCACCCAAAACTATTAACCACGTTTTCAAATTAACTGTCGGGCTAGTACGTGAAAGATGAATCAAAAGTACTTCACTTACGAAACTCAAGACTCTTCCAAAACCCGGTTAAACCGTAACTGTTTCACGCAAAAATAAGTCAACCGAAGTCAACTTTTCAGATTTCTTCAAGAAAACTGACAAGATTGAAAGACTCTGATGATTAATTATGATATTTTAAACTACTTAGACCCAAGAAAAGTTACCGGTTATCACAGTTACTCTATAAAGAGTGTTTGGTTAAGTCTCAAAGATAACTGGCCTAATGTGAGATGAAACCATGCTATTTGGTTTTCTCCAAGTAATCTCAAACATGCTTTTATTCTTTGGATGGCAATTCAGGGAAAATTCTAACTCAAGACAGAATGCCTTGGGCTCAGGGGAATTACTTGAAGCGTGCTTTGTGTAAAAAGTGCAATGATAGGCATAGACATTTGCTCTTTGAGTGCTCTTATTCTGAAAAGATCTGTTTCAAAGTAGTTGGAAAAGGCAAATTTAATGGTAGAGGAAACAGTTTGAGCAATGTGATAAGACATTTGGAGGCATGTCCTGCAAAGAACAATATATATGGCAGATTGTAAACAAGCTTATTCTCTCTTCAACAGTGTATTTTATTTGGAATGAAAGAAACAAAAGAACTTTTCAGAACATTCTCACAACAGAAGATGAGAAGATGAACTATTGAAGGCAATAACTAAGAACATTGAAGACATGTTAATGTGTTTGAGAGTTAGAAGCTCAAGACCTATTTTAAGAGTGGCTGATACTTGGGGATGTTTGGATGGGAAACTAGTGCATGATATTGCTGCATCTAGCAGTATAGGTGCTAAAAAAGTTACTGCAAAATTTAGTAGCTTTTGAAGGATTGCAGGCTATAGCAATGTAATAGTACTTATATCGTGGAGTTTTCCTAGGTAAGTGTCTCCTATTGAACCTCCTAATACTTCCAGTTTGGCCTTGGGAGGGGCTGGTTTATTAGCTTGGTTTAATTTAGAGGCTTAATTAGTTAAATGTAGCTATTCATTGCGAAGGGTATATAGTCTAGGTGGGTAGTGTATGTTGCTTGGAATAGAGAGCGGTGAAAGATAACACTTCTTAATCCAAGCTATACACTACCATAGGTTGAAAGGATGGATGTAAGTGAGGGAGTGTGTTCCCATGCTAGTGATGCCGAACCCTCTTTACCCTTGATCATATCAGTGAGGTAGGGCTGCTGATATGGTTTTAGGTGTAAATGGTTTGAAAATGTAGCTAGTTTTGGTATACCCCCTCATTTACTAGTGAATGGGTGATATAGTCTCCTTGATGATGCCAATTTAATTCCATCACAATATTATTGTGGGTGTTGGTTGAATGAGTTGTGGATGAATTGAATTGGAAATGTAGTCAAGAGACTATGGTGTTTGGTGAATTAAAGGTGGAGTAATAGTTAGACTTGCTGTTTGACTAATTTCAAGTGTTTGGGATATCCATCAGAGATGAATTGAATACACTTTTATCAGAGAAATGTCTCAATTGCTTGAGATCTGATATTCTTTGAGTCAATTGGAATGTATTAGTTCGTATGTTTGGAGGAATGTCTATCCTCTTTGTATTGATTGTAATCATTTCTAGTTAATAAAACTTCACCTTTTCATAGAAAAAACAAATCTAGACTTTAACATAACACAAATATTAAGTGTAAGCTTAATAAAATGACAAAATGGTTTTGTTAATTTTAGAAAAAAGCCTGAAGGAAAAACAAAGACAAAAGTTATCATTCGGTCGAGTTTGTTAAAATGAAAAACCGTCGGTTATATCCGGTTCCCAAACAAGCGCAAAATACCCATAACATATTTCATCATATACCCCTGTTAAAAAATTAATCGAAAATACCCATAAAATTCGCAAGGTTTGACTTTTCAAATTCAAACGTTGCAAATTTTTCCTTTTTCTTTTGACTTTTACGCTTAGCTTAAAACATGAAAGTTGTAGATCTCTCTTTTCTCGCCAGGTGACTTTTTAATTGACGCAAAAATAAGTTTGTATTTGGAAATTACGGCTAAAACACCACAACAACTAAACGAAGAAAAGTTGTTATTGTATTTTAACCATAACTCTCTCATACAAACTTCTTTTTGGGTGATTTAAAAAATCGCTAAACTAGAAAAGAAATATCTACAACTTTCATGTTTTGATCTAAGCGTGAAACCCTAAAAATCAAATGGAAAAGGAGAAATATGCAAAAATTCGCATTGCGGTTTTTAAGAAAAATTATAGATAATTTTTTTATTTTTTTTAAATTGGTGTTTGATGAAATATGTTTGTGAAATATGTATTTTTCGTTTATTCAATGAGTGCTCTTGTCACTATCTTCTTTTGGGGTGCTAATATGTGAGGTTTATGGACTTATTTGATTTCAGCTTATACTCTATCTTAATTTTCCGGGTTATTTAGAGACTTGTATAAGTTTATTAACGGCATGATAAACTTATATAAGCACATAAGTTTTAAAATGAGGCTTTTGAAATATAAGCGGAAATCAAATAAGCTAAAAAAATAAACACCCCCTCTTAACTACTAGAGTAGCATTTAAAAGCAAGATGGGGGAAAGCATTTTTTTTTTTTGAACGGCGAAGATTTATTAAAACTAGCAAGGAGCTAGAAGAAGAAAAAACATTACAAAGTAATCAAATGAGGATTCTTAAGCCACTTCTCCCAAGAGAAGGACCATTTACATCTATTTTTACACCATAGAAATGAAATCGACTTGATGTCTTCCATAATCGCCGATCGGAGAGGAGGCTTATCGTCATATAAGAGACGATTTCGAAAAGTCCAAATTGACCACCAGGCTACGCAAAACACACCCTCCAAAATAGACTTCAAATTTGACCCAAGACTAATAGAAGCGAACCATGAATTCCAGCTTGAAAAAGACGACCAAATATTCCAATCCAGCTCCCACCATCTGCATAAGCCTCGGAGAACATCACGGGCCAAATCACATCGAAAAAAATATGCTGAACGTCTTCTTCGCAATTACCACAAGTCGGGCAGTTAACCGTCTCCATAACGACACCTCTATGGGAAAGATTAAGTCTACATATTTATTTGAGAAACAGTGAAATAAATAAGGTTTGAAATAGCACTAGGTATTATTAATCTGTCATCAAGATGAATACTTCAATCACATATGCTGTTGGTGGTGATGAAGAATATATTATCAATCACAACCTAATTTAATTTACATTTTCTATGGACTATTAGGTGTTCACGGAACGGGCATTGACTATTAACTTGATTAGCGGCCACATACGTCATTTGCTATTCAAGAACATCAAATTTGAAGACGACAATGCATGGTCGTTTATTTATTTAATTGTTACAAACTTAAATATTTTTCTAATAATTCACTTATTATCTGATTATTTTTTTCATATGTTAACGAACATGTTTACGTTAAGTGTTTTTCTTACTTTATTTATGCATATAACTTTTTACAAAATAAATTTTTTGAAGTACATCCGGGGTTACGCAGGTCTTTAAGGTAGTTAGTTATATATTAGCGTTTTTTATTCTCCTTCTTGTTTTTTTTTATCTAAGGTTTTTGACACGTGAGAAAAAAGAAACTTTTTCTCAAAAAAAAAAACCGTTAACCAACTAGAAAACACTTCATATATGGAAAACACATAAAAGAAAACTAAATTAAAAAAGGAATTGGATTTTTATTTAGATTGAGAGTCGGTTAAACGTACATCTGTATTTATTTTTTATCCTATAAATATAAATACAATAAATTAAATTGTATCCACACCATCATCGACGACAGAAAGGGATTTTGATTGATACATCGAACCTTGCAGCAGTTTAAGGTATGTACTACAATTTTGTTAAAATTTTGTTTCTGTTATTGTAATCTCTTTTTTTACTAGTCTGAAACTTAATCACTTGTTATATACTGACCGGTACTTATATATTCTTGATTTAAACATCGATCTCAGATGAAGCAAAAGCAAAAGCAAACAAAAAAGCAGATTTCTTGCCGTTCAACATATGATCAATTACCTCCCCAGTGGCAGTGGGCAAAATATCCATGGTTTGTTGCGCAAATGCAGGAAAACCAGATTTTCTACACCTTACACAACCCGCAACTTCTTTATCGTTGTCAAATCCCTGAGCTTATCGGGACTCAAATTCGAGCATCTTTTCATGGGTGGGTGGTTCTATCCAAGCATCCAACATGGTTCCTCTGGAACCCACTCACTTCAAACCTCATTCGTCTCCCTTCATTGATTCATATGAAACACGAACCCAACGAATGTTTTTTGTCCTCCCCTCCTGATGATCAAACTTCAGTTTTCTTATTATCAACACACGGGTATCCTATTCTTACTTTTTGTCGGCTTGACTGTACAAGAAATAAACTAAAATGGGCCAAATATCCATATGGTAAAGAGCTAAGGAGGATAATTGGTAACAATGGTTATCTTTATGACCTAACTTGTTGTAATGGTAAAGTATATGCTTTCAATTCCGACGATGATAATAATACTGTCATAGAGATTGACATAGCTGTTGAGGAAAAAAAAGTCGTGATGAGGTTATTATCATTCGTGGAACAGCCTCGCCCTTCCTTCACTAGGTTTTGTACAACTAATGGTAGAATGGGCATTGGTTGTTATCTCAAGGGGTATGGTTCTGAATTGTTCTATATTGAAATATTGATCTTGAAGATGAAACCAAGTGATACAGTTGGTTTTTTTTTGAACGACAACTTTATTAGAAACACTAGCAAGAAGCTAGACAATTACAAAGAAATCAAATATGGGTGTTGAATCCAACTATCCCATCTTAACTTAGAAATACTCTTGCTTTTACACCAACAAAAGTATCGAAAAATAATTTCTTCGAAAAATGGACTCTTTTACGGGCTTTTTACTCCGACGAAATAGTAATTGGTTCGGAAAATTCCACAAACTCCACCACGTTACATAAAAAACGCTTCCATAAATAACTTCAAATTAGAAGATAAGCACGAACCGAATTGACCAAACGAGCCATTCTGCTACAGATGAAAAAGTTTGCACTCCCAAATTCCACCAGCGACATAATAATCTCGTATTATACTAGCCAAAGATCAATGAAGTATAGTGGGAAGTTTTTCTTCAAGAATCGCATCACACAAGGGACACGACTGCGATTCAAGTATAGACTTCCTTGGGACGAGATTCGGCTCGAGTAGGCAAACGATCAGTGCAAGTTTCCAAGCATAAAAATATTTAACCTCAACTATGATGGGTATCTAAGCTATCTATCATAGCTCTATACTTGATTTAAACCTTTTCCAACTCCTACATATGTTATTTACACTTCAATATTGCACTTTATATTTTCTGGTTTTGAGCAGAAATTTATACTCAGTTACACGTCCTAAACGCACCACTTAAACACTCCTATAATTCAAACAAAAATTCACCATGCTACATATATGTCCTATGAACCTCTCATAGCTCTCCCAAAACCATCACCCTTATACAAATACCCTTTTGAATTTCATTAATCCAAAGTGTCCAAAATTCGTCCAGAATCTGACCTTCTCAAAGTATGGCACTAGCTGACCACTTTAGACCTCCTTTCATGCTTTGAAAAAATTCAGGGGTCACAAAAAATATATAAACTAACTTCCACTTGATTTTTAGCTTCTAACTAGATGTCTAAGTATTTTTAGAAAAATCAAAACCAAAACTGACATTCGTTACTGTTTTACACACTGATTTTGTAACGGCCTTTTGACCCACTTCCCGACCATAAAACCTTACGAGGCTAACTTTTCTGGAAAGTAGACTCTCTGAGGTTATCTCCAATATATTGTAAATTATTTATTTGATAATTTATGATTGAGTTATGCTCGTTACAAAACTGCCTAACCTTCTGCAGTGAATTAAACAATTAATTCGGACGATGTAAACCCTAACGCATGATCAAAACACGTAACCCATTAAACTAATGATCAACCAATCATCATTAAACTATAACTTACAGAAAATTAAAACCCTAGTTTATAACTCCTAATTTATAACCCTAATCCATCATGTTGGATTACTAGAATTGAAAAATTAAAACTAAAATTGAACAAGATTAGAAAATTTACTTTAGCAAAGAAAACCCTAGCTTTTTTTTTTCTTCTTCTTTGGATCGGCCAAAATAATGAGGGGAAGGGTTTGGGATTAATTTGGTATTTATAGGCCACAAGGAAATCTCTAGATAAATCTAAATACAATTTGATTTCAATTCAAACTCTTTTTTTCTTTTCTTTTCTAATTTTTGGATTTTACTATTCATGCCTAAAAAAATATTTTCTTTTCTTTTCTTTTATTAATTAATTAATGAGTAAACTGCAAAAATCATCCCTGTGGTTTGTAGTTTGTGGCACTAATCATCCCTAGCAGATACTATTGGCACTAATCATCCCTGAGTGGTGAAACGTTCGGCAAAAATCATCCCTAGAGGGATGATTTTTGCAAAACTTTTTGTTAAACTTTTTGCAAAAATCATCCCCAATAAGGATGATTTTTGCCGGACATTTTCCACTCAGGGATGATTAGTGCCAATAGTATCGGCTAGGGATGATTAGTGCACAAACTACAAACCACAGGGATGATTTTTGCAGTTTACTCTAATATTTTTAATCAAGCAAATATAATATACTAACTCTGAGCTATCTATGAGCACTTCTCTGTATTGATGTTTCTTGAAAGTATTTACCGTTTATGCTCTAATTTGTTATAATACCAAAATTTAACCACATAAGTCGCATCACTTTTATTTTGAATAAACTTAAAACTTTACAAATCACAATATGTTTGTACAAAAAAATATAAATTTTAACCTAGTACAAATTTTAAGTGTAAGCTAAATAAAATGGCAAAAAAGTTTTTGTAATATTAGAGAAAACAAAAAGTTTTTGTTGCCTGACGAAAAAAAAAGACAAAAGTTATGACTCAATCTGGTTTATTAACCGGGTCAATGAAAAACCGTTGGTTCTATCCGGTTCTCAAACAAGTAAAAACCCGACCACATCCGGACTTGTCTCCTAACTTGTTCCCGGTTTATCCGGTGAAACGGCCTGCCCCTTTTCTTCTTGTTTAACCCGTTCCTATTAGAAAAATTACGATTTCAAAGAAGAGGAAAAAAGCCTTCGGTACCCGACCCGGATTTTAAAACGGTTGGTCAAAATGAATGCAAATATGGCATATAAATAAAGGCACAAATCTGCACAGACCAATCAATCAATAGTTAGTTTGAAACCAGTATGGAATTGACTCAATTCTAAAATCATGAATAGTCATTGGTATAGTCGGTATAGTCGGTACAGAGAGATAGTTGTTTATATTTAAATCTTTATTTCTTTGCTAAAAATATAATATTTTTGACTCAATTAAGCATTAAAATGCAAATATGGCAGATAAATAAAGCTACTTTGAGGTATTTTGCGATTATGTAGGTTAGAGTTAATTGCATAAATGGTCTTTGTGGTCTGTCGGGTTTAACGAAAATAGTCTCTATACTTTTTTTTTCCCGGATCCTCTCCTTGTGGTTTCAACCCGTATCGGGTTTGGTCCCTTGACCAATATTTCTGTTAGTTTGACCGTTAAATGCATGATTAAATGGTCCATGTGGTCTACCGGGTTTAACGGAAATGGTCCCTCATTTAACGGCGATTTTGTGAGCTAATGTGATATGCGAAGTGGCAAGACTTGAAGTAAATATCGAAAAGTGAAAGATTTAGACGTCGCAATGTTTTGGTCATAACTTCTTCGTCCGAGCTCCGTTTTAAGTGATTCAAAAGGCCACAAAAAGATAAAAAAAAAGATCTTTTTATTTTTATGTCATAAAAGATCCGAAAATCTAAAGTTAGTTCGTGATTTTATCAGCTGGAAAAGTCAGTTCGTGACTTAACCTTTTTATTCATTATTGGGCCTTACACAAAAGAAATAAAAGTAAACAAGCCCACTTGGTGGTTTATTCTTGGGCCGGTTGGTTTTGACGTGGAGAACAAATAAATGAAACCATTATATATTCCCATAGACGACACAAAAATAAAAAGAGGCAGCCGAGTAGAAGAAAAACAAGAGCAGAAAATAGATCCGTCCGTATCTGTTGTTTTTTGCTAACCCTATAAATGCAGGTTTAGACGATGAAGTAACTACCTCATTCCAGCATCGTCATACTCCTTACCAAATGCTCATATTCAAGATTCAAAGACATGCATTTGGCATCAAAAGTTCAAGAAATCAAGAAAGCACATAACAAATAAAGACAAAGACCTTCCTCAAGATTCAAAAGACAATTGGTACATCGAGGGAGATTGTTAGCTTTAAAGATGATGCAAATTATGAGCATGTTGGTCCACAGCACAAGGCGATTCAAGGATGATCAAGAAAGAAAGTACTGGTCATCATCAAACGACGACTCAAGTGCCGGCTACTTCTATCAAGTTCATCCACAACAAGGAAAGATTAAAAGATCTCGGGACTAAAGACAAAGTAGAAAGACAATGACAAAGGCTCAAGATCAAAGATCACAATGTATTAAAGAACGAAGCCATTGAACAAAGTTCAAGACAAAGACTTAAGACTCAAGAGCTTAAAGACAAGGAAGATTAATGACCTCACTTTGGAAGTATCTCAATGATTTTACTTCGAGGGAGATTGTTAGCCTCGAACAAAGAAAATAAAAGTCATTATGTAATATGACGGGTCTTTACGTTTTAGGAACTTTATATCTTATGTAATAGGCTAGAAAGGGAATTTAATCTAATATTATAAGCGTTTCGGGCTAAAAGCCCAAACCAAATCCCGAGCCTGTCCCATAAGGTACATAGGCGTCCCTATTAGGGTTTCAAGCCTATATAAGGGTTGGTTATTTTTCTCACATTACAACAAGTGAAACAAACTTCCCCTCTATACAGGGGCGGAGCTAGTAGGGGGACTAGTGGGTGCTGAGCCCCCCCTAATCAGCCTATTTTATTCATTAATTATCTACATCGTGAGTCGCTTTTCTACAAGTTTTTTACATTGAGCCCCCCTCATCATTATGATTTTCTACATTAAGCACTGTCAGCCTCCCCTAACTGAAAATCCTGGCTCCGCCCCTGCCTCTATACCTTTCTCTCTAGAATTCTCTCTCTTTCTCTCTATATTTCTATCAAGTTTTTACCTAACAATATCTAACCACTATCTATTCAGCAACTATAAGCATGGCGACATACGATATCGAATGCAACGAAAGTTAGCAACGATGATGAAAACCTAAAACGCTAATATGGCATGTACAACGTAACACAAAACACACAGAATCCATAGAAAAGCAAACACCACAACAACAGAGTCATAAATAAAGGACGGCTGGTGGAGAACTAAGAAGACATTCCATATTTAAAAAAAGGAATTACGAGTATTGTATTTTTATTTAGATTCAGAGTCGGTTATATTTAGTTTATCCTATAAATTAAATTGTATCTACACCATCATCGACGACAGAAAGGGATTTTTATTGTAGCAGTTTGAGGTATGTATACTATCATTTTTTAAACCTTTTTACTTAATGTATACTAATATATACCTTTTCGGGCTTATATGTACCATTCAATCAGGGTTTTAAAGGTATTATTGACATGTTATAGGATGTTAGTATTAATGTTCTAAAATATATTAATTAATTTGGTACAAGATTTTCATACTCCGTAATTCGTTAGAATTTTGTTTCTGTTATTGTAATCTCTTTTATCTTGGTTATATACTGGTACTTATATTCTAGATTTAAACATCTCAGATGGAGCAAAAGCAAAAGCAGATTTCTTGTGGTTCAACATATGATCGATTACCTCCTCAGTGGGCAAAATATCCATGGTTTGTTGCGCAAATGCAGGAAAACCAGATTTTCTACACCATACACAACCCGCAACTTCTTTATCGTTGTCAAATCCCTGAGCTTATCGGGACTCAAATTCGAGCATCTTTTCATGGGTGGGTGGTTCTATCCAAGCATCCAACATGGTTCCTTTGGAACCCACTCACTTCAAACCTCATTCGTCTCCCTCCGTTGATTCATTTGAAACACGAACCAGACCAATGTTGTTTGTCCTCCCCTCCTGATGATCCAACTTCAGTTTTCATAGTATCAACACACGGGTATCCTATTCTTACTTTTTGTCGGCTAGACTGTACAAGAAATAAACTAAAATGGGCCAAATTTCCATATGGTAAAGAGCTAAGGACGATAATTGGTAAGAATGGTTATCTTCATGACCTAACTTGTTGTAATGGTAAAGTATATGCTTTCAATTCCGACGAGGATAATCATACTGTCATAGAGATTGACATAGCAGTTGAGGAAAAAAAAGTCGTGATGAGGTTATTATCATTCGTGGAACATCCTGGCTTTTCCTTCACTAGGTTTTGTAAAACCAATGGTAGAACGGGCTATGATTGTTATCTCAAGGGGTATTGTTCCGAATTGTTCTATATTGAAATAGATCTTGAAGCTGAAACTAGAGAAACAGTTGGTGATGTGCATTTGTACAAACTGGATATGAGTAATATGATATGGGAGGAAATGGAAGACCTCAAAGATGCTATATTTTTCTTACAAGTTGACAGTCAATACCCTGCGTATTACAGCCCGGTAATTACCACCGAGTTAGCGGGTTATATACACATTCTTGATAGAATGGGCAAACTATTATACTCGTACCATATCAAACATAGAACCATCTCGATAGCTTCTATGTCTTCTTTAGTACCAACAAGTGACATGTCATCTTGGGGAATGCTTGAATATAGGTATTGTATTGCTTTCAATGAATTTACCATACATGCTATACATTATCAACAAAACGTTTTCTTATGTATAATCATACTGTGTGTAGTTTAGGAGGTGATAATGCTAATTTGAAACAAGAAGAGGACAAGGACGATGGAAATATAGTGGTAAAATCAGCTACCATTTCTAAACCGCCTGTATTTGATAGCAAGAAGAGGACAAGGACAGATGAATCATACCTTCTCAATCTGCCGTTTCATATTTTAGAAAGTATAATCGAGCATTGTGTTTGTGTGGAATACATGAACTTTCGTGCCACATGCAAACTTTGTCATTTAGCAGCTCCTTCAATACAATGGAGCAATAAAACGATATTAAAGAGATTGCAATCATATTCAGTAGCTTCACCATGGTTGATGGTATTTGACTCATATCAAGGCATCATAACTTTATCAGATCTGATGATGGGTGACAAGTACTTTATAAAAACACCTCAAGAGTTGATTGGTGATATCAGGGTACACTATTCTAGGTATGGTTGGTTGCTGATTGAAAAAGTTGGTGCACCCAGACGCATGATGCTCTTTAACCCCTTCACGAGTGATATCCGAGAGCTTCCTTTGGAGGATAATTTAGATGGATGTTGTTTCTCAGCACCACCAACTTCCAAGGATTGTATGATTGTTGGATGTAACTTGCTATGGCATGGATTTAGCATACACTTTCTAGGTCAGGAACAGTTCTTGCGTAGACCTTATCTCGAACTTGGTGGTGATGTTCCATATTCTTTTCGTTTTCCGACATTTCACGACAAAGATATATATGCATTGAGTAATGATGGCAGACTTGACGTCATTAGAGAAATCGATGAAGAAGAATACACTCTTGAGACTGTTGTAGCTAAACCACCAGGTTGTGTTGGTTCTTCTTTCCTTGTGGAATGCGAGCAACATCTTTTGCTAGTAATCGTGGGCACCTTAGAAGAATCTGTCGATTTATTCAAGCTGAATGATTTAACAAAAGAATGGGAGAAATTAGATGGTTTAGGTAAGCATACGATTTATATTGCTGATACATGTTTTTGCATTGAAGCCAAGACACCAGAAACGGAGAATAAGATATACTTTTCAGGATTACATAATGGGAAGATAGTGTTCTACTCGTTTGAAACATTGAGTTATCACACTTCAGATGGTGAAAACATCAAAGGAAGCCTCCGAAATTTCTTGGGAACTAAATATCACTGGCATCCTCATACTTGGATAGAACAAAGTTGGTCTTAGCTGATTTCTATGTTTTCTCTTATAATAATAGATGTATCTTCTTTTAGGATTAAAATTAGCAAAGGTTAGATATAATTATTTTTAATATGTAGTTGTTAAGGTATCGCACGGATATGCTGATTTGCATATGGTGAATGAAATTGTTTATTTTATCCAGCAGAAAAGCAGTCAAGATACGTGTTCATCATCCTCTTCTATATTATTTGCTTTTACAATTTTGTTGTTTTGATTGTTTCTTTTAGTTCATAGGTATTGGGAGATTCTACATGATCTATAATGTGTTTATTAAAGGATAGGCAGTTATATTCCTAACTCGGCTTTCAAAACATTGGCTTTCACTTGATGACCAAGTTTTTGATTCATGAGTCATGACTTCATCACATACTCTGATACTTCCATCTCAGGTCAAGTTTGCTGTAAGATTAAAGATTAACCATTTCACACACATAACAAATCACGTATTAGAGAAGAGAAGGTTTCTTACACACTTTGTTAACACACACTCACACACCCTCTTTGTGAAGAGAGAGTTTCTTATATAGCCCTTAGGCCTTCTTGTGGGCTTTCATGCGCCGATTGCCATATTCAAAGGTGGAGATGAGTCGAGAGAAATTAGTCGTGACATGAGCTACATGGATTATGCATACCTTTAGTCGCATGAATTAATCATCTTTTTGCTCTATACCCATTTTACAATTTAAGAAATTTGTCAGGTGAACTCATAGTGGATTTAATGCGCAGTGTTAGCATACGCATACGAGTGCATAAGGTCGTGGACCATGAAAGCATACTGGTGTTTAAGAGATTATTAGGATACAAGATTAGTATAGCTTCAAGGATAGTTGTGAGATGAAAGCATACTGGTGTTTAAATGGTCTTATTGTGATATGGATGGTTTGGTATCCTGACATGTTTCTTCTTATAACCTTAAGTAGCCTTACGAGTTTAAGGTTGGAGCTACCCCTGGAAGGGAACGAAAACGTGATTTTGTAGACAACCCAAATGGTTTATTTTCAGCTCAAGCTGCACCAAAACCTCCTCCAGCCATGTATTCCGTTGTTGAGGGGATGAAAGTTGGTGGAAAGGTGATCTTCGGTTATTTTGATTATCAAAATAATTCTCTCTTCTTTTATTTAAGAAAAAACTCGTATATTCATATTGTTTTGTTGCGCAGAGGAGGGTGATAGTTCCTCCAGAGGCAGGGTATGGCAAAAAGGGACAAAATGAAATTCCGGTACGCCATTCTTGCTAGTCATCTTTCTTTGCTTATGTTAAAAAAAGGTTGTTTTTAGCGAAATTCCAATATTTGTTCACATAAAAGGTTTTTAATGGCATTCTTGGTTGCATTTTGTACATTTTAACGTCTACTCTAAAACCTTAAGAAAATTGATATACAGTAGAGATCCCTTTTTTTTAGTTTTTGCCCTTACGTTAACCTTTCTTATAGTGAGTTAAATTGGCATCCTTGAACTTCGGCTGTCGTAGAAAGCAGACCTTTTTGTTGAGTTGATGAAAAATCAACTTTCAATGCACATTGTCTCATGTTTCCAACATGCTGGTTTTGCAGCCGAATACAGCATTTGAGATGAACCTTGAGCTATTGCAAGTAATTCGACCCGAAGGAAAATAGCTTATTTTACCAAAAGGCCATTTTGTAAGGTGTACGAGTCTTTGTAATATAAAGTTGTACATGACATGACACTACATTACCAATAACTCTGTAACACATGTATTTATATACCAGTTACATTTCGTTTTTATTTATTGCACCTTGCATCAAATGCCAAAATTAGGTTAACTGTTGTTGAATTTGAATTCCATGGTGCTGACATGGTCCATGAGGGCAGAAATTGATTGTAAATTATTTGAAGAACTACTTATGTAAATTATTTGAAGAACTACTTATGGTACTTCTTGCCCGAAAGGTTGTGTGGTGATGAGGCAGAGGGATTGCCATTGGCGGCGTCACGGTTTACCCGGTTTTTTAATCGATATGGTCGAGTCGCCGGTTCACCAGGTCACTGGTTTAACCAGTTCAACCGTCGAGTCAAATCGGTTCTATGCATATGTATACTTTACATAATATATTCGACATGTCTTTGTTCAATTTTGATTTTATATACAATTGAACCGATAAAAATAAAATGACTATTGGGTTTTACTGTTTAGTCATTTATTTTCATATCAACAATAATAAAAAAGTGCAAAAAGAATCAATTTTTAATTATATTTTACAACAAATGTATAGTTTTAGTTTACAACACGCTATATTATGCTGTTTTTATAACCTTATTTTTATTAAATAATATTTTTAATCAAGCAAATATAATATACTAACTCTGTCTATATTGATGTTTCTTGAAAGTATATACCGTTTATGCTCTAATTTGTTATAATACCAAAATTTAACCACATAAGTCGCGTCACTTTTATTTTTTAATTAAACTTAAAACTTTACAAATCACTATATGTTTGTACGAGAAAATATAAATTTTAACCTAGCACAAGTGTAAGCTAAATGAAATGGCAAAAAGGTTTTTGTAATATAATAGAAAACAAAAAGTTTTTGTTGCCTGAAGCAAAAAAAAAGAAGACAAAAGTTATGACTCAATCGGGTTTATTAATCGGGTCAATGAAAAACCGTCGGTTCTATCCGGTTCTCAAACAAGCAAAAACCCGACCACATCCGGACTTGTTCCCGGTTTATCCGGTGAAACGGCCAGCCCCTTTTCTTCTTGTTTAACGCTTGCTAATTACTCGCTCAATGACTCGGATGATGATTGGACTTGGGACATAGGTATGTCTACCTTCACTGTTAAACACACTCGCGAGTATATTGATCAAAGCTACCTTCCCAATGACGGCATGGAACGTTTTCTTCCCAAAAAGATTAACATCTTATCCTGGAGAACGTCTTCGCGATGCTGCATACGAGATGGAACCTAAGCCGGAAGGATCGACATTGATTCTCATCTCTTGTCTGATTTGCGATTACAGGGACCGAAACCCATCCAACATAATTATGGACTTGCTCCCTGCTACCACTGTTTGGCATCCATAGCATCTTTTCTTGGCTCCAATTCCTCCTCGTACGTTGGCTGAACTTCATGTCTCTAACATGGTTGATGATCTCAATATTTTGTCCTCCTCGCAGAATCATTTTGGATACTATATGCGGGGTGTCGTCTTTGGTCGTTATGGAGTTTTTCAGAAACGAGCAATTTTTGGCACTACTCCTCTAAAGCGATGCTTGCTAATTGATAAGATCGTTGATTTTTCATATAGTTGGTATTCATCTAGAAATAAATTGTCTCCTGTCACTTGGAACAATTGGATTCAAAACCCTTTAGAGATTTCTTCTTTGTAATTCTTATTCTAGCTCCTTGCTAGTTTTTAATAAAAATTTGCCATTCTAAAAAAAAACTTCTTGAAAAAGATGTGCCTTTTGTTTTTACAAATGAATGTCTTAATGCTTTTAATTTCTTAAAACACGAACTCACACGTGCACCAATCATGGTAGCCCCTACTTGAGAGCTACCATTCGAACTAATGTGTGATGTTGGTGACTATTCACTAGGAGCCGTAAGGGTGAGCATCGGTTCAAAACTAAACCGAACCGAAAACCGAGTTTGAGGAAAAACACGAACCGAAACCGAATCGAATTTCATCGAGAAAAACCAAAAACCAAACCGAACAAAAAAAACGAACCGAATAGATAGTTTAGGTGTATTTTTCTTGATTTTAACCCGAACCGAAACCGAAACCAAAAATTACAAATATACAAAACCTAAAACCGAACCGAAAATGGTCGGTTCGGTTTCGGTCTGTTCGGCTCGGCTCGGTTTGTCGGTTTGGTTTTCGGTTGGTTGTGCTCAGCCCTAGGGGCCGTGCTAGGACAAAGGCATGAGAATCATTTTCAACCAATCTATTATGCAAGAAATACATTGACGGATGCTCAAGAGAATTGCACTACCATAGAAAAAGAGTTGTTAGCGGTAGTGTTTGCTTTTTATAAGTTTAGGTCCTACCTTGCGTTATCCAAAACCATTGTCTACACGGATCATTCGGCTATGAAGTACGTATTTGCAAAACAAGACGCCAATCCTAGACTAATTAGGTGGATCTTACTACTTCAAGAGTTTGATAAAGAGATAAGGGATAAGAGGGGAGCCAAAAACTTAGCCGTCGACCACTTGTCTAGGCTTGAAAATTCATTTTTAAAGAGGTTAGAAGAAAAGGAAATAAGTGACCAATTCTCGAATGAATATTTGTTAAGTATAGCAACCAATCAACCATTATACTAGTTACTCAATGGGTAGGATTCTAAGGGGAGGATATGAGTTATCAAGAGAAAAAGAAGTTATTTAAGGATTTGAAACATTACTTTTAGGAAGACCCATACTTGTTTAGAATAGGAGCCGACCAAGTCATTAGGGGGTGTGTATTTGGGGAAGAGGCTAGGAAGATCTTAACGGATGTCACCAAGGTCTTACCAGTGGTCATCTTGGTCCAAATTACACGGCAAAGTAAGTATTTGATTCGGGATTATTTTGTCCTTCCATCTACATGGATGCTCATATTTTGGTAAAGTCATGTCATGCTTGCCAATGGCAAGGCATAATTTCTTTCAAAAATGAGATGCCTCACCAAATCATACAAGTTTGTGAAATTTTTGATGTTTGGGGCATCGACTTTATGGGTCCCTTTCCACCATCAAAAGGCAACAAGTATATCTTGGTTGCCGTTGATTATGTTTCAAAATGGGTCGAAGCAAAAACTCTTTCCACCAATGATGCCCGGGTTGTGGTGAAATTTTTAAAACAAATATTTTCAAGATTTGGTACTCCTAAAGCCTTAATAAGTGATAAGGGTACTCATTTTTGCAACAAAGTTTTGGAATCTGCTTTATTAAAATATGGGGTAACCCGTAGATTTTCTACACCTTACCACCCACAAACAAGCGGTCAAGTGGAAGTTACTAACCGTGGGATTAAGAAAATCTTGGAAAGAACCATCAGTAAGAACCAAAATAAATGGTCAAAAAAGTTGGATGATGCCTTGTGTGCATTTTGTACCGCTTATAAAACCCCCATTGGTTCTACTCCATATCGGTTAGTGTATGGAAAGGCTTGTCACCTTCCCATTAGTCATGAGCACAAAGTGTTTTAGGCTTTAAAAGAAGTTAACTTTGATCTTACTAAAGCCGGTGATTTTCAAAAATTGCAACTAAATGAGTTGGATGAGTTAAGGAGGTTGCTTATGATAACCAAAAATTGTATAAGGAAAGAAAAAAAATACCATGAAAAAATGATCAAACCAAAAGATTTTAAAAGTGGTGACCAAGTTCTTCTTTTCAACTCTTGTCTTAAACTTCATCCGGGTAAGTTATGATCAAGTGGACCAGTCCATTCACTATTGCACAAGTGTTCCCGTATGGAACAATTAAATTGAATCATCCTAATGGTAATTTTAAAGTGAATGGACATCGTTTAAAACATTGTTTTGATGGTCCTATTGAGTTTCAAGGCGGAGGAAGACCTCGAGTTTTACTCTAAGGACAAGTAAATTCGGGGTCGAGTCATGCTCAAGACTCGTAAATAAAATGAGTACCTTCGGGACGGTTTCGAAGGTTTAGTTAGGAAATCTTGTTTTTGCATTAGTAAAGTAGTTTAAGTAGTTAGATTGCATTTTTAGACCATTTGTAGTATTTTAAAATTTTCATGTACTGCATATAGGCATATGGAATTTTTTCATTCATTTTTTATCAGTATTTATTCATTTTTATGTATAAAAAAGAAAAAAAAAAGTCAAAGTTAATACACTTTATAGTTTATAGTTTTTACAAAGGAATGTGATTTGTACATTATTTTTTTGCCATGTAATACTAAATTACATCGGTGATGCACACAGTATAACATCGGTGATGCATAATTAATGGTAGATGGAAAAAAAATGTGTAATCACCTCCCTTTTACAAAACCTTTAAAAAACAAATGTGCCTCACTTGTTCAAACTCGGCCTATGTTTGTGTCCATTAAACCCGACAACAATAAAAATAAGAATCCCTCCAAAAACACTTAAACACAATTATCCATAAATCTCTATCTTCTCGAACGAAAGGTATAAGTTGTTCTTGAATACATAATTCTTACATTTGTTTTCAAACTAAAAATTAGGGGTTTTTCAAATTAAGTGGTTTTTGTTGCTTTTATGTGTTGAAATCGTATGGGTTGTGCTTAATTGAAAAAAATATAAAAAAAATCCATCCAATTTGAATAATTACAAAATTAGGGTTCATATTAGTATTTGGGGCTTTGTGTTTACCTCATGATTAGTGTAATTTTGTGTGTTTCATGCATGCTTGATTAATGTGTTGTAGCTGCTCTTATGTTGTTGTATGAGCTTACTTGTAATTTGACTGTTAAAAGTCAACTTGTGGTGTTTCCTTGATGCTGCCTAGCAGTAATGTAATTGGTTCTTGATTTGTGAAAATAATTACGTAGGAGATGATGGATCTTTTGGTTGCGTTCTTGGTTTACCTAGTTGTCTCAGTAAATACGCCTTACAAATTTTGAGATGAACCTTGAGCTATTGCAGGTAATTCAACCCGAAGGAAAGTAGCTTGTTTCCAAAGGCTGCTAGTATCGTTTTTGACTAGAATAAGTCTGCAAATGTAGTTTGGGTATGAAGAGTAATTTTTATTTATTTTACCAAAAGGCCATTTTGTCAGGTGTATAAATCTTTGTAATATAAAGTTGTACATGATATGACACTGCATTACAAATAACTCTTTGTAACACTTGTATTTATATACCAGTTATATTTCATTTTTTAATTGTTGCACCTTGCATCAAATGCAAAAGTTAGGTTTAATGTTGTTAAATTTGAATTTAATGGTACTAACTTGAATTCGTGAAGGTAGAAATTGATTGAAAATATTTGAAGAACTACACATGCTAAGATAAGATAAGGTGTATTTATTGCCTGAAAGGTTGTGTGGTAATGAGTGTAAGAATGTAGGGTTTGGGAAAACTGTCTCTCAATATCTTTAATCATACGGGTATAAATACAATACATTAGAAAGGTCTAGATGTGAGCTTGAGCCCAAATATAAATATAATGCATAACAAATAATGGGCTAACACTCTCCCGCAGTTGAATCGGGAGGACACCAGATGCTTAAACTGGAGCGAAACTCTTCAAATAAAGTTGACGGAAATCCCTTGGTGAAAATATCCGCAAACTAATAACGAGAAGGTACATGAAGCACTCGAACATGACCATCGGCAACCAAATCACGAACCAAATGTATATCAATCTCAATGTACTTCGTACGCTAATGTTGAACTGGATTGCAAGACAAATAAACAACACTGACATTATCATAGTAGATAAGCGTAGCGGAAGACAAAGGAGTGTACAACTCACGCAATAAACTGCGCAAAAAATTACGCAACAAACAAGTCTCAGCAACAGCATTAGCAACACCACGATACTCCGCCTCTGCACTAGAACGCGAAAGCGTCAACTGATGCTTAGAGGACCAAGAGAGCAGGTTGTTGCCAAGAAATACACAATACCCTGAAATCGATCTCCGAGTAGTGGGACACCCAGCCCAATCCGCATCAGAATAAGCAAACAAATCCGTGGTAGATGAAGAAAATAACTGCAAACCATAATGCAGAGTACCCTGAACATACCGTAAAATCCTCTTAAGAGCAAAGAGATGAGGCTCCCGAGGATCATGCATATGAAGACAAACTTGCCAAACTGCATAAGAGACATCTAGTCTAGTGAAAGTAAGATACTGGAGAGAACCTGCAAGACTCCAATACAAAGTCAGATCAGATACCGGATCACCATCAACACCCAGTTTAGACTCAGTATCAACAGGAGTCCGACTAAGATTACAATTAACCATATGTACTTTCTCCAACATCTCAATAACATACTTCTTCTGAGATAAAAATAAACCTGAAGAATCACGCGTGACCGAGATACCCAAAAAATAATTAAGTGGACCCAAATCTGTCATAGCAAACTCGATGTAACGATCTAATAACCTCAACAAACTCTCAAAAGATGTTGTGAGAACAATATCATCAACATACAATAACAGGTAAGCAGTATCGGTCCCCTATTTGTAGATAAATAAAGAGGAGTTACAACGACTATGAGAAAAACCAACCCGAGTAATATAAGATGCAAATTACTGAAACCAAGCTCGTGGGGCCTGTTTAAGCCCATAAAGACACCGCTGTAATAAACACACATGATCAGGATGAACATAATCCTGAAATCCAGGAGGTTGATACATATAAACTGTCTCAGAAAGATCACCATGTAAAAAACCATTCTTGACATCGAGTTGATGAATCAGCCAATGTCAAGAAGCAGCTAAACTAAGGACAGTCCGAATAGTACCCGATTTAACAACCGGACTAAAAGCCTCATCAATATCAACCCCTTAACTGTGTACTACCATTCGCCAAAAGCCGAGCCTTGTAGCGACTAAGCGTGCCATCTGCCAGATACTTATGATGAAAAAGCCACATATAATATAAAACATTTGTATCTGGTGGTTTAGGTACTAAAGTCCAAGTGTTGTTTTTAATAAGCGTATGATATTCATCACACATAGCATTTTGCCAATTTGGATCACTAAACGCATAACGATATGATTTTGGTAAAGGAGAAACCGAAGACACATGTAAATTGAGACGCTTAGTGGGATGATTAGTCCCGACACAAAAACGCATAACCATGTGGTGAATCGAGTCAGGGTTTAGGTTAACCGGGGGATTTTGGACTATAACGGGTGCATGTTGTGCCAAAATGGTTGTGGTTTGGTACGGGACAGCCATAGGCGAGAATTGAAGTTAGACTAGTGTATGTTGGGCTGAAGATGAGGAAGCGGGCGTTGGTTGGGCCACGGTAGGGGATTGTGGAGCTGCGGGTTCGGTTGGATGTTGTTGGTATGGTAATGAATCAGTTGGTCGTGTGGTAATGATAGGATTTCGAACAGTAGGGTGTAGGTCATATATATCGTCTAAAAAGGTATAAGCGGATGTGGATTTGGGTATGGTGGAGCCATAGGGAAACAAGGTTTCATCAAAAGTGACATGACGTGAAATAATTATTTTGTTGGTATGTAGGTTAAGGCAACGATACCCTTTATGAGAAGAGGCATATCCCAAAAAATAGAGGGCTTTGCACATGGTTATGAGCAATAGCAGTCGAGGGTAATGTGAAAACTAGAAGGGGGTTGAATAGTTTACCGCTTTTTAATTAAGGGTTTTGAAGTATTTGTAAAAAAATCTAGATTTAAATTTATGTGAACTCAACACTTGCACAATATGAACAATATATTTATCTAAACAATTGATATGATAGTATGAGGAGATAATGTAAGACAAGAGATAAGAGTAAGAACAATCAAACCACAACGCGAGGATTTATAGTGGTTCGGTAACGAAGCACCTCTTCGCCCTACTCCACTCCCCGAGCACCTAACTCGAGAGTTTTCTTCACTATGTCAACAAGCTCCCTTATGGCGGAGAAAACCATACACAACGTTGCTTACACCGATTTACGACACAAAGCTAAATGTCGAGTTCTAATCTTAGCTAGAACCAATCTATCACAACACAACTTCATGACTTCACAACTTCACAACTTATTTACAACTTTAAGACTTCCTCAGAACTTCACGACTTCAATTCACCACACTACTTATGCCATAACTAACTAACACTACTTGGTAAGATCACCACGATCTATCTATACTTACAAAGATCGCCAAGATCTAGCTACTACACATAAATACAAGATATACAAAAGATTTACAAGTTATGATATGGATGCAATAAGATTGCAACACACAAAGGTGTAATACTTCTTCACTTGAGGATGGAAGTATTCTTCTCTTGCACTTGTGGAATTGAGCTTGGATCACTGGGAAACAAAGTTTTATGATTAAATGATCAAAAGATTTTGATGAGATGTGTGGGCTGTTTTAGAATAGAAAGAATGAGTGCAAAAGGTGAGAAAATTATGGAGAAATGTCCAGTATTTATAGGACAAGCTGGGGGAGCGTCTACCTAGGGGCGGTCCCCTTAAATAAGTGAGAGGTCCCCTTAATTTTAAGGGGGCCGACCTTGTATTTAAGGGGGCCGCCCAAGACTAGGGCTTCCCCAGTTTGTCTTTTGTGTATGGAAAATTTTCTGGAACTTTTCTAGCCGTTTTAGGTTCAAAATTTTGAATTTCAAAATGTTTATTTTGAATAAAACATTTCTTTTAATTGTAAAAAATGTTTTGTAATGTTTATAAAAGTGTGAGGTTGAATAAAAATTTCCTTTGATCATAAAATGCATTAAGCATTTATTTATTCATACCTTTAAGTGATGTATTTGTTGAAATGAGAATTTACTACTAATTACTTATTTACGTTTAATTTTACGTTGAACGTTTTTATATTTTGTGATTATCAAAACGTAAAGATGTGAAAAAATATTAGTAATGTTTTTAGGCATTATATTTTTATCAACAATCTCCCCCTTTTTGATGATTACAAAATTTAAACTCATTAAATGTAAAATTATTTTTAAACAAGTATTTAGTGAGTTTCATGTCATTTCTCCCCCTTTTTGTAGAATCAAAAAGACATCGTCGAGAATTGCTAGTTAAATCGACGGAATAAATGCTCCCCCTTGATGTGTGCTCCCCCTCGTTCGAGGGCACCAAGGAATCGAGCTATGGTTTCTTGGCTACAAAAACGAGTTAGAACAATACAAATATTTCTAACATGTAACAAGAAGGAAGGAAAAATATGACAAGTGCAAGCAAACATCAAAGCAAAAAAAAAATACTTCATTCATTTAAGACAATGTGTGTGAATAACACACAAGCATACATAAATAGAAAAACAAATATGCTTTAGAAGCATATTAATACATAAAGAAAAATCCTAAATAGCCATAGAAGGATTTTGACTTGCTTGCGATACAAAAGGATTTGACGATTATTTGAAGGCATATTACGAGATTAGTTAGTTGGAGAGTTTGGAGCGGAGGCGGTTGTGGAAGGGTAATCTCTTTGAACTCTAGGTGGTGGATGAGGTCGAGTGAGGAGGAATTCAATCCAATTGATATCCTCACTTAAAGCAAGGAATTGTTTTTGGGTGAAGATGCAACAAGGGCAATACCCAACATGGGTTTCAACTTGGTTGATGTTGAGGGTGTGTGGTAAGTTTGGAGAGTAAGGTGATGAGGGAATGTTGTTTTGTTGTTGAGTGAGATGCATGGCTAAGAGGTTAGATAGGTCTTGTAGTTGATTAATGTCATCAACTAGGCTTTCTCTACTTGGAGATAGAGGTGGTGTGTGTTGAGTTTGGTTGTTACTTTGAGGTGGAGCTTGAGTGTGAGCAATATGTGAGTTGATGGGTGAGATGGGAAGTGGAGGATGTGAGACAACTTGTGGTGATGTGGGAGTGTCCTTAATGTAAGGATTTGGTAATGCTTGATTGGGGTGATTGTTTTCTTGAGATGGTTCATGATGAGGAGTGAGTGGTTTTGGTATTGGTGAAGTTGTATTAAGCACATTTGATGTGTTGCAAAGGTTTGGTTTCTTCCTCCAAATGGGTTTCACACTCATTTTGGCAACCCTTGATGGTTTGGATGTGAGTTTGTTAGGAGATGTCATTGGTGGGGATGATTGTGATGATGATGAATGAGGATGTATTTATAGTGGAGGAAAGGTTTAAATTAGGACAAATGAACATTCAAAGGATTAAATCCAAGAAATGTTTGTGAATTTAGGGAAACAGTAGCTAAGTCTAGAGGGTGTTTGGTTAAAAAGAAAAGAAAAATATTGTTTTCCCCATGTTTGCCTAGGCCGGTCCCCTTAATTAAGGGCCGGTCCCCTTAAAATTAAGGGGCCCGCCCTTTATGAATTAAGGGGGCCGCCTACTGGGATTTCCCAGATTTCCCAAAATTCGATTTTTCTCAAAATTTTGTGTGAGGGTTTCTGTTTTGGTGGTTAGTTTGCAGCAAGTCCATCCTTTTATGGCAATTAAGGTTTTTAGCACATAGCATTTAAGCATTCAACATTCTATATATATATGACAAGATGTAGGACAAAACTATTTCACATAATTTTAGCATATACTCATATATGAATTGAGAACCAAAAAAAATGAAGAACATATATAAAATAGTAACAAGATATGATGCACAAAGAATTTTTCTTGTCAAGAGGGCTAAGTTAAGAATGAACTAAACTTATGTGCAAGTACTAGTGTGTGCCTAAATGCGACAAATGTGGAGTAGCGATTATTACGACACTAAGACATGCAAACCTAAGAAATAATCCAAATGCTCCTTGATTTAATTTTGTTCAACCAAGATTGTCAAAAAATATATATTAGATTATATACTTTTCACAACAAGTAAGGCAATCATTATGCATATGTGAAAAATGTTTTTAGAATATCTTAATAATATATGAAACTTGATTTTTATTTGCTCCTAGTTGTGAGAAGAACTTTTTAGAAAATAATAGATTGGGATTATTGTATATATGTATAATGAGATATGCATTGAGATAGAAAAATTAGTAGAAGTTTGTTTATAAACTTTTCTCAATCTTGTGTTTTTGTGTGAAATAGAAGGCTAGACTTAGAAAAGAAAAATAAATTTGTCAATGGGTGGTCCCCTTAAAGTCTGGGAGGTCCCCTTAAAATTAAGGGGGCCGACCTTTATGAATTAAGGGGGCCGCCATCTGTTTGAAAAAAATTCTCAGGATTTTTGTCAAACAATTTTTTTTTGATGATTTCTTTATTATGCCGAAAACTTAATCGATTTGTTCCATCATTCCTAGGCCTAGACGTAAGTAGTTAAATGGCTCACGTTTAAGTGGTTTAGTTAGGATATCGGCTATGTTGTCTTTCGATGTGACCTTTTCTATAGAGATATTTCCTTTTTGAACATTATCACGAAGGAAGTGATGACGAATCTCAATGTGTTTTGTTCGTGAGTGTTGAACGGGATTCTTACTTAAGTCTATATCCCCTTTGTTATCACACATTATTGGAATGTCGTCTAACCTAACTTCATAGTCTATGAGAGCTTGCTTCATCCATAGAGCTTGTTGACATGCCTTTTCGGCGCTTACGTATTCCGCTTCGGTTGTGGAGATGGCAAGAGCAGTTTGCTTCTTTGAAAACCACGATGTTAGACAACATCCCATAAACGTGCAAACACCACTAGTGCTCTTGCGATCCACGTAATCTCCCGCATGATCTGAATCCGCATACACTATTGTTTCTATGTCGGATCCCTTAGGATACCATAATCCTAAATGCGTAGTGCCTTTAATGTATCGAAAGATACGTTTAACCGCTTCTAGGTGAGAGGTTTTAGGATCCTCTTGAAAGCGGGCACAAAGGCAAACACTAAACATGATATCGGGTCTACTTGCCGTTAAGTATAATAAACTACCTATCATGCCTCTATATTTGGTATTATCTACGGACTCACCTTCTTCGTCTCTCGTGAGTTTGGTTTCCATAGACATAGGGGTCTTTATTGGCTTAGAGTCTTCTAGTCCAAATTTCTTAAGCATTTCCTTAATATATTTTGATTGATTAAAAAATATTCCATCATCTAATTGTTTTATTTGTAATCCTAAGAAGAAATTTAGTTCCCCCATCATACTCATTTCAAACTCATCATGCATGATCTTGGCAAAGTCATCACACATTTCTTGACAAGTTGATCCGAATATAATGTCATCAACATATATTTGGACAATAATGAGATTGGAGTCTTTCTTTTTAGTGAAGAGTGTGTTATCTACCATTCCCATGGAGTAATTATGTTTAATAAGAAAGGCTTTTAATCGATCATACCAAGCTTTTGGGGCTTGTTTTAGACCATAAAGAGCTTTCTTAAGTTTGTAGACATAATTAGGTTTTGCGAAGTCAATGAATCCCGGAGGTTGTGCCACGTAAACCTCCTCATTGATAAAACCGTTAAGGAATGCACTCTTCACATCCATTTGGTATAACTTAAAGTCTAGTGCGCAAGCATAAGCTAAAAGTATTCTTATGGACTCTAGTCTAGCTACGGGTGCATATGTTTCGTCGTAATCAATTCCTTCTTGTTGATTATATCCTTGGGCGACTAACCTAGCTTTGTTTCTAGTTACGACGCCATTTTCATCGAGTTTATTTCTATATACCCATTTTGTTCCTATAATGGTCATATCCATGGGATTTGGGACTAGTTCCCAAACATCATTTGTTTTGAATTGGTTTAGTTCCTCTTGCATGGCCATTACCCAATTTTCATCTTTTAATGCCTCATTTATATTTTTAGGTTCTATTGTCGAAATAAAGCAAAAGAAATTGCTTTTGTCTTGAGCTTGCGACCTAAGAGTTCTTTGATTTAGATTACCAATAACGTTTTCTAGGGGATGAGTTTTAGATTCTTTAATATTTACAATTTGATTATTTTCTAATGAAATGTCTTCAAGATTATTGCCTATGGGTTTTGTTTTACTAACCTCAATAGCTTCTTCTTCGACTAGCTCATCATCTTCTAATGGTGATGTTTTAGGCGGGGGAGGAGTTTCATCGAAAGTTACATTCAACGACTCTTCAACTTTCATTGTTTGTTTGTTAAGTATTATGTAAGCTTTACTATTTTGCGAATATCCTAGGAAAACACCTTCGTATGACTTAGGGTCGAACTTGGTGAGGTAATCCTTTGTATTAAGAACAAAGCATTTACTTCCGAATACTCTAAAATAGTTAAGGTTTGGTTTCCTACCTCTTAACAACTCGTATGGAGTTTTTCCTAAAATACGTCTAATGGAAACTCTATTAATTATATAGGTTGATGTATCGACCGCATTACACCAAAATTTTTGAGGAATGGATTGTTCGTTTAACATGGTTCTACTCATTTCTTGTAGAGTGCGATTTTTCCTTTCTACTACCCCATTTGATTGTGGAGTACGAGGAGCGGAAAAATTATGAGATATCCCATTTAAATCACAATAGTTTCCGAATTGTACTTCATTATCAAATTCCCGACCATGATCCGTTCTAATTGATACAATGGAACATCCTAATTTGTTTTGGATCATTTTGCTAAATACTTCGAATTTTTCGAAGGCCTCGGTTTTATTTGCTAAAAATCTAGTCCATGTGAATCGAGAATAGTCATCTACGATTACTAAGGTATAACGATTTCCTCCATAGCTTTGTATGACGAAAGGGCCAAACAAATCCATGTGAAGTAGTTCTAGTCATCTAGTTGTTGAAACTATATTTTTAGCCTTGTGACTTGTATGAGCTTGTTTTCCAATTTTGCAAGCATCATAAAAATGTCGGTCGTATTTTAGTTTGGGTAGGTTTCTAACTAATTCTTTAGATGCTAATGATTGAATTAATTGCATATTAGCGTGACCTAATCTCCTATGCCATAGTGTGGAGTTTTCGTCCAATGTTGCAAGGCATATTTTGTCTTTCGGTCTATTTCCTAGTTTCATTACATATATTCCTCCTTTCCTAATTCCTTTTCCTATAACTTTTTCTTCTTTGATTATTTTGCTATCGTCTTCGGTAAATATTACTTTGCATTTGTTATCACATATTTGACCTACACTAAGCAAGTTATATGTTAAGTTATCTACGTGCTCAACATTTTTAATTATTAAGAAGTCTTGAGAAATCATACCTTTGCCTATGATTTTACCGCGCAAGTTGCTTGGTATGTGCCTAAATACACATACCATTTACTTAATAAAATGACCCTAAACGACCAAAAACGTTCATAAAATGCCATAAATATGCTTGTTTTTATGTTTGTACTGTGCAGGTACCGGATATTCACTAAAGGACAAAGTCAAAGCCAAACCGAACAAAACCGAGCACGGAATTAGAAAGAGTGCGAAAAACCAAGGCCAAATATGCAAAAGGATTGAAAACGGAGCTAAAACGGACATAACCGGATCGACTCGACAACGTTTGTGTAATTAATGAAGTCAAGACGAAGTCAAAGTCAACCCCGGGATACGGCATTGGAAAGAGCAATCGAAAACCGAGCCCGAAAACCTAAATTGTCAAAAGTGGGCCCATTCGTACCCACATAGTAGGCCCAGGTCAGCCCACTTTATTTAAATTAAACCCTAAAAGCCCAAATCCAAATAAGCCCAATCCCTTTTGTCTAAAAAACCAAACGGCCCAACACCTTAATACTGGCCCAAATCCATATCAAATCCCCTAACGATTGTTAACCTAATATCATTTAACCCTTAACACCGTTAGTCCTCAAGGACTAACAATGTTAGTCTAAAAGGACTAACGGTACAACACCCAACAAACCCCAATGACTAATAATGAAATGCACATGGACGATAGATGTAACACCTCTTATCACCTTGAGGGGCTTGTTCATCCATTTCCTCAAACCTTCACCCAAATTTAAACTAACATTATCCAACCCCTATTTACCCGCCCACAATGTAGATCATCCTGAACACACGCGTTTTGTGTGTGTACCCTGTAATAAACGATAATAACCAACCTTACTCCTCTACCCCACACCACAAACCACCAAATTGCCACTGTGGCGATGCCATGTATTTTTATTAGATGAATGAATCAAGGGTAAGGATTAATTTTCTTAGGCAGCATTCAAGATTAAGGGTCTGGATTGAGCTTTGGTTTACTCTCACTCAACAAACACAAGCAATGAAGACCCACAACTTATATAAAGGGAAGAAGACAGAAGTTTAAAGGGGATGTAGTAGTATAATTTTTAGTTTAGTTTAATTTTAATGTTTAATATTTAATTTACATTCTGTCATTTTAACCGACAGTACAAAATAGTTAGTACTGATCAGTTAGTTAGTACTGGTAGTATAAAATAGTTAGTACCGTTTAAGAGATATGCATGAGATATTATAGGAAAAGATATGCATTATCTTTTACGCGTTTTGTAAGTCTGTTAGGGTTTATCATTGGTCTATAAAAGGAACCCTACGGCATTAGAGAAGATACACATCTCATATGCAATCTCATATCTCATAGTTAGTAATTTGTAATCATTTTAGCATATTAATACAAAAGTTTATTTATCAATATTCATTGTTCTTCTTAGCATTATAAGTTAGTTTCCGCATAACTTATAGTGTTTATAGTCATTGTTTCTCCTGTAGTTTGTGTGGATCTATCCTTATTGGCTATAACCCTTAACAAGGTAGAAAGATCTATATTCAAAGGGATCTACCCAACCATATTGCTATGTCATATTGTTGCAATTCAGGATCAGCTTTCATAGCAAGATACAGTTGATATTGTTGATCTGGAACAGAGGATGTTTGTGATTGAGCCGGATGAACAAGAAGAATATGTCCAGACATATAACTTCGTACGGATGCATCAACTTGAAAAGGAATGACATTGGCAATTGCATTCTCAATTTGTGTCGAAATTTGAGCCTGAATATTTCCACGTTCTTGTAGAATAGCTTTAGCAATCAATCTTTCCGTCTCTTCTTTAGCCTTTTGCCTCTCCAGAATCAACCCTTTCGCAACATACACTGGAACTTGATTCTGAACTTGTTCAGGAACTTGCTTTATAACTTGCTCCTTAATGTGTTTATCTACCATAGTGGGTAATGTCTCAACCATTACATCATGAAGATTATCAGTAAGTGTATCGAATGACTTTCTTGGCATGAACCTCGCCCGTAGATGTGCAAACAAGTAACCATAACATCCCTGTAACTCCTGAAAGAAGCTCTTGTAGCGTTTGAAGCGAGTAGGTTTTGTCTTGAACAAAGATAGAAGTCGATTCGTTTTAGCTAACTTTTTGTGAGGTAAACTTGATGATGATGTAGTATGAGTATCCATCAATTCCTGGAGTTTCTTGGTATCCAAAGATACGAGATTAGTATGAATCCTAGGAGATCTAATTGGTGTGGGGATCGGTGAATTCCTAGTCTCCTCTATAATCTTCCCTTTCTCCCTTCTCTTTAATTCATACACCTCATCAGTTATTTCTTCATCTTTATCATTTACATTCACTGGTATTGGGGGTGGTGCGGAGGGAGGTGGGGGGGGGTGGGTGGGAGGGGGGGGCGCGGGGTGAGGATGGGGTGGGGGAGTGTGGGGGGGGGTGGATGTGGTGGGGTGGTGTCGGTGTTGGAGGGTTGGGGGGGGTGCGTGCGAGCGGGGCGCGTTGGTGGTGGTGGGGCGGCGGTGGGGGAGGTAGAGGTAGAGGTGGTGTGGAAGAAGGTGGGTGGGCTGGTGGTTGGGTGGGTGGGTGTGGGGAGGGGTGGGGGGGTGGGGGGTGGGGGAGGGGTGTTCTGGTGGGGGGAGTGGGTGTCTTTGCGGGTGGGGCAGTGGGGTGGGTGTGGATTGGGGTGGGGGGGCAGGTGGGGTAGGGGTTGGAGTGTAGTGGGTTGTGGGTGAGGGGGGGGTGCGGGATGAGGGGTGTGGGTGGGGGGGGTGGGTGGTGGGTTGCGGGGGTAAGTTGTGTGGCGTTGGAGAAGTTGGATTGGGATGGGGTGGTGGGGGTCGGAGTGGTGGCGGGGAGATGTGTGGGAGGGGGGGGGTACTATGGGGGTAGAAGCGGCTTGGGTGTGGTGTTGTGGGGTGTTGGGAGGAGGGGGGGGGGCGAGGTGGTGGGGGGGGGGTGTTTTGGGGGGGGCGGGGGGGGGGGGTGTGGGGTGGGGGGGGGTGGGTGGGGGGTGGGGGGGTGGGGGGTGGGGGGGTGGGTGGTGGGGGGGGTGGGGGGGGGGGGGGGGGAGGGGGTGCGGGGGGAAGGGGGGGGGTGGGGGGGGGTGGGAGGGGGGGGTGGGGCGGGTTGGCTGGTGTGTAGGGGGGGGGGGGGGTGGGGGGGTGGCGGCGGGGGGGGGGGGGCGGGGGGAATGGGGGGGGTGGGTGGGTGGGGGGGGTGGGGGGGGGGGAGGCGGGTAGGCTGGGTTGGGCCTGTAGGGTGTGGGGGGTTGGTGGGGAGGGTGATGGTGGGTTGGGGGGGGGGTGGTGCCTGGGCGTGGGGGGGGGGGATGGGGGTGGGGTGTGGTGGTGGGGTGGGGGGGTGTGGTGATGGGGGGGGGGGGGGGGGGGGGGGGTATCCATCAATGGGGGGGGGGGGGGGTGGGGAGTGGGGGGGGGTGGGGTGGGGGGGGTTGGGGGGGGGGGGGGGGGGTGGGGGGGAGGGGGGGGGTTGGGGGGGGGAGGGTGTTGGGGGGTTGTGGGGGGGTGTTGGGGGGGGGGTGGGGGGTGGGGGGGGGGGGGGGGGCGGGTGGGTGGAGAGGTGGGTGGGGTGGGGAGGGAGGGGGGGGGGAGGGTGGGGCGGTGTGGGGGGGTGGGGGTGGTAGGGGTCGGGTGGGGGGGCTGGGGGGGGGGGGTGGGGGGGGGGGGGTGGGGGGGGGGGGGGGGCGGGGGTATATATATATGACAAGATGTAGGACAAAACTATTTCACATAATTTTAGCATATACTCATATATGAATTGAGAACCAAAAAAATGAAGAACATATATAAAATAGTAACAAGTATGATGCACAAAGAATTTTTCTTGTCAATAGGGCTAAGTTAAGAATGAACTAAACTTATGTGCAAGTACTAGTGTGTGCCTAAATGCGACAAATGTGGAGTAGCGATTATTTCGACACTAAGACATGCAAAACCTAAGAAATAATCCAAATGCTCCTTGATTTAATTTTGTTCAACCAAGATTGTCGAAAAATATATATTAGATTATATACTTTTCACAACAAGTAAGGCAATCATTATGCATATGTGAAAAATGTTTTTAGCATATCTTAACAATATATGAAACTTGATTTTTATGTGCTCCTAGTTGTGAGAAGAACTTTTTAGAAAATAATAGATTAGGATTATTATATATATGTATAATGAGATATGCATTGAGATAGAAGAATTAGTAGAAGTTTGTTTATAAACTTTTCCCAATCTTGTGTTTTTGTGTGAAATAGAAGCCTAGACTCAGAAAAGAAAAAAAATTGTCAGTGGGTGGTCCCCTTAAAGTCTGGGCGGTCCCCTTAAAATTAAGGGGGTCGCCCTTTATGAATTAAGGGGGCCGCCATCTGTTTGAAAAAATTTCTCAGGATTTTTGTCAAACAATTTTTTTGATGATTTCTTTATTATGCCAAAAACTTAATCGATTTGTTCCATCATTCCTAGGCCTAGACGTAAGTAGTTAAATGGCTCACGTTTAAGTGGTTTAGTTAGGATATCGGCTATGTTGTCTTCCGATGTGACCTTTTCTATAGAGATATTTCCTTTTTGAACATTATCGCGAAGGAAGTGATGACGAATCTCAATGTGTTTTGTTCGTGAGTGTTGAACGGGATTCTTACTTAAGTCTATAGCCCCTTTGTTATCACACATTATTGGAATGTCATCTAACCTAACGCCATAGTCTATGAGAGCTTGTTTCATCCATAGAGCTTGTTGACATGCCTTTCCAGCGCTTACGTATTCCACTTCGGTTGTGGAGATGGTAAGAGCGGTTTGCTTCTTCGAATACCAAGATGTTAGACAACATCCCATAAACATGCAAACACCACTAGTGCTCTTGCGATCTACGTAATCTCTCGCATGATCCGATGCAATTCCCGCATGATCCGAATCCGCATACACTGTTGTTTTAAGTCGTGATCCCTTAGGATTATCATATCCGAAATGAGTAGTGCCTTTAAATGTATCGAAAGATACGTTTAAACGCGAGGGAGGGGGGGGGTTTAGGTGAGAGGTTTTAGGATCCTATTGAAATCGGGCACAAAGGCAAACACTAAACATGATATCGGGTCTACTTACCGTTAAGTATAATAAACTACCTATAATGCCTCTATATTTAGTATTGTATAAGGACTCACCTTCTTCGTCTCTCATGAGTTTGGTTTTCGTAGACATAGGGGTTTTTATTGGCTTAGAGTCTTCTAGTCTAAATTTCTTAAGCATTTCTTTAATATATTTTGGATGATGATTATAATATATCCATCATCTAATTGTGTTATTTGTATCCTTAGAAGAAATTTAGTTCCCCCATCATAATCATTTCGAAACTCATCATGATGTTTTGGCAAAGTCATCTCACTTTCTTAGACAAGTTGATCCGATTATAATTGTCTTCGACATATATTTGGACAATATGAGATTGGAGTCTTTCTTTTTTAGTGAAGAGTGTGTTGTCTTCCATTCCCATTGAGTTAATTATGTTAACAAGAAGGCTTTTATACGATCATACCAGCTTTGGGGCTTGTTTTAGACCATAGTGCATTCTTAAGTTTGTAGACATAATTAGTTTGCAAGTCAATGAATCCGGGGAGGTTGTGCCACGTAAACCTCTCATTGATAATAACAGTTAAGGAATGCACTATTCACATCCATTTGGTATAACTTAAAGTATAGTGCATGCATAAGCTAAAAGTATTCTTATGGTCTAAAGTTTAGCTATGGGTGCTTATGTTGTGGTCGTAATCAATTTTCCTTCTTGTTGATTATTTCTTGGGCGACTAACCTAGCTTTGTTTCTAGTTTCGGAGCCATTTTCATCATTGTTTATTTTATATACCCTTTTTGTTCCTATAATGGTTCATATCATGGATTTGGGACTTAGTTCCCAATACATCATTTGTTTTGAAATTGGTTTAGTTTTTTCTTGCATGGCTATTACCACAATTCTTATCTTTTAATGTTCATTTATATTTTTTTAGGTTCTATTGTCGAATTAAAGCAAAGAAATTGCTTTTAGTCTGAGCTTCGACGACTAAGAGTTCTTTGATTTAATTACCAATAACGTTTTTTTGGGTATGGAGCTTTTAGGATTTTTAATTATTTACAATTTGTTGATTTTCTAATGAAATGCCTTCAGATTATTGCCTATGTGTTTTGTTATACTAACCTCCAATTAGCTTCTTCTTCGAAAAGCTCATCTTCTTCTTTTGTGATGTTTTAGGCGGGGGAGGAGTTTCATCAAAAGTTACATTCAACGACTCTTCAACTTTCATTGTTTGTTAAGTATTATGTAAGCTTTACTATTTTGCGAATATCCTAGGAAAACACCTTTGTATGACTTTGGGTCGAACTTGGTGAGGTAATCTTTTGTATTAAATCAAAGCTTCTTACTTTCGATTCTCTAAAATAGTTAAGGTTTGGGTTGTCCTACCGTTAATCAACTCGTATGGTGTTTTTCTTAATATGTTTAATGGAAACTCTATAATTTATGTTGATGTATCGACGCATTACACCAAAATTTTTAAGAATGATTGTTCGTTTAATTGGTTTCTATCATTTGTGTGAGTGCATTTTTTCCTTTCTAGTAGCCCCATTTAAATTGGGAGTATCGGGGAGCGGAAAAATTGTAAGATATCCTCTCCCATTTAAATCACATTAGTTTCCGATTGTTCTTCATTATCATAATTCTCTGACCATGATCTGTTCTAATTGATACAAATAGAAACATCCTAATTTTTTTTTGGATCATTTTGCACTAATTACTTTGAATTTTCGAAGGCCTTGGTTTTATTTGCTTAAATCTAGTCCATGTACATCGAGAATAGTCATCTTCGATTACGTAGGTTATAACGATTTCCTCCATTGCTTTCGTATGGAGGACGGGGCAAACAAATCCATGTGATGTAGTTCTGGCAATCTGTTGTTGAAAACTATATTTTTGGCTTTGTGGCTAGTATGAGCTTGTTTTCCAATTTTGAAAGCATCACAAAAATGTCGGTCGTATTTTAGTTTGGTAGGTTCTAACTAATTCTTTTAGCTTGCTAATGATTGAATTAATTGAATATTAGCGTGATCATAATATCCTTATGCCATAGTGTAGAGTTTTTGTCACAATTGTTGAAGGCATATTTTGTCTTCTGGTTTATTTCCTAGTTTCATTACATATATTCCTCCTTTCCTAATTCCTTTTCCTATAACTTTTTCGTCTTTGATTATTTCGCTATCGTGTTCGGTAAATATTACTTTGCATTTGTTATCACATATTTGACCTACACTAAGCAAGTTATATGTTAAGTTATCTACGTGCTCGACATTTTTAATTATTAGGGAGTCTTGAGAAATCGTACATTTGCCTATGATTTTATCGCGCAAGTTGCTCCCAGAGATTACGTTTCCTCCGTTGTATGCTTTGTATGAAGAGAACAACTTTCGATTACCGGTCATGTGTTTTGAACATCCATTATCTTTAATCCACTCATCGGGTTCCAAGTTTATTCCTAAGCATATTTCATCGGGCGCTTGAGCTACAAGACAAGTTTCATTTTTAGTCTTTTCCACTTCATCTTCTCCATTGTCGCTCCATGCTCCTCCAATAAATGCTCTTTGATCGTTGTTCTTTGACGGCTTTGAACATTCTCCAATGAGGTGATTTGGATCACCACATCTAAAACATTTTCTTTCACTTTTACCATAACCATCATTTCTATTTCTTTGGAATGTTTATCTATCGCCTCGTGGTTGTCTTGCAAATCTTCCTTGTCTCTTGAAGAATTTCTTGAATTCTTTTACGGCCATAGCATACTCTTCATCTTCACTATCGGAGCTTGAGCTATCTTCATCACTTACTTTCTTTTTCACCTTTAATTCAAGAGATCTACTTTGTTATTTCTTGCCTTTGACCGTTTTAAAATCTTTCTTTATTACTTCTTCATAAACTTTCAAGTTTCCAATAAGTTCGTCAAGAGGTAAGGTTGTTAGATTCTTTGATTCTTCAATCGTCGTGACTTTCGCACGCCATTTTGGATGTAATGCCCTAAGAAATTTCCTAACATAATTCTTGCTAGAAAAACCTTCATCAAGTGCTTTTAGACTAGTAATAATAGTGTTAAATTTAGCAAAGGCATTATCTATTGATTCTCTTCCGAATCGAAATTTGTTCAATATTGTTAAACAAGAAATCTATTTGTTAGCTTAGACTTGATTATTTACTCTCTGATGTTGATTAGCAAAGTATCACCAAAACAAATTTCTCTTGCGGTTTAACACATAAAAAAACTCTTATTTCCCTATTCTTTACGTGGCAAAGCGCACTTAATAAATTACCATTTTGGCTTCATTATTTTTTTGCAAGTTTCTTTTTAAGAACTATCATTTTGTTATGAAAAGGTATCACTTCAATCCCATTTTAAGTTTTGGATTAATTTTGAATAAGAGAAAATCACCATACGAGGTACAATATCAATCCGCCAAAGATCATCAAAGATCTTTTGACTTCACATAAGTTTCAAATCTATTTTTCCTATAAATAAATCCATCACTTTCAAATAGTGATGGTCTTTGCACAGATTGCCACTTCTAAAGTATCTTTCCGACTCTCCATACAGATTGGATTCAAGTATATACAAATACAATTTAATTTTAAAATGCTTGTTTAGCATGGCTACTTGATACCAATTGATGAAAAATAGATAGGGGGGTTGAATGTTTACACACCGCTTTTTCTAATTTAAGGTTTTGAAAGTTTTTAAAAACAAATTCATACAAAGATTTGAATTTCTATGTGTAAAGCTCAACACTTGCATAATATGAACAATATATTTTATCTACCACAATTGATATGATAGTATGAAAAGGAGATAATGTAAGACAAGAGATAAGAGTTGAGTACCCACAGAACAATCAAACCACAAAGCTGGATGTCATATAGTGGTTACGGTAACCGAAAGCACCTCTTCGCCCTACTCCACTAATCCCCTCGAGCACAGCTAAACTCGAGAGTTTTCTTCGTTTCACTAGTAAAATGTCAACAAGCTCCCTTATGTGCGGAGAAACCCATACACAACACGTTGCTTACACCGATTTACCCGACACAACAGCTAAATGTCAGTTCTAATCTTAGTTAGACAACCAATCTATCACACACAACATTCACGACTTTACAACATTCTTCACAACTTCAAGACTTTCTTGCAACTTCACGACTTTTCTTCACACCACACTACATATGCCGACAACTAACTAAACACTACTTGGTAGATCACCCACACGATCTATCTATCTACTTACAAAGAGATTAGCCATGATCTAGCTACTGACCAACATAAATACAAGATATACAAAAGATTTACAAGTTATGAGATATGGACGTGCAATAAATTTGCAACAACACACAAAGTGTAATAAACTTCTTACTTGAGGAATAGGAAGTATATCTTTGCACTTGCACTAGAGGAAATTGAGCTTAGATCACCTTGCGAAAATAAAGCTTTAATGATTAAGATGATCAAAACAGAATTTGATGAGATGCGTGGGCTTTTTAAAAAAAAGAACAGAAAGAATGAACGCAAAAGGTGAGAAAATTGTGGGGGCGAGAAGTTCAGTATATTATATGAAAAATTGGCGGGAGAACCAAAGAGAAAGCGTCAACCTAGAAGGGCGACCCCCTTAAATAGAGACAGGGCGGTCCCCCTTAATTTTAAGGGGCCGGCCGTGTATTTCAAGAGGCCGGCCCAAAGACTAAGGCTTCCCTAGTTTGTCTTTTGTAGGGGAAATTTTTCTGGAACTTTCACTCTAATCCGTTTTAGGTCCGAAAAATTTGAATTTCAAAATGATTTATTTTGAATAAAACATTTCTTTTAATTGTAGAAAATGTTTTGTACATGTTTATATAAATGTTTTAAACAACATTAATAATGTGCGACAGTCTTGAATAAAAAATTTTCTTTGATCATAAAATGCATTAAGCATTTATTTATTCATACCTTTAAGTGATGTATTTAGAGTTGAATGAGAATTTACTAACTAAGTAAACTTTGTCTACAGTTTAATTTTACGTGAACTGTTCTTTAATATTTTTTGTGATTATCAAAACGTAAAGATGTGAAAAAATATTAGTAATGTTTTTAGGCTTTATATTTTTATCAACAAATCAGTTTTTAGTTCACATCTTATTACAAGTGCTTATTAGGTCTCAATATTAAGCTCAAAGTTAGTCATTTTCATCTTTTAAAACTGTTTGCCTAAGTTTTTTTACTTATAGATTTTTAGCTTATTGTTTTTGTTCAATTGATCATATGTAGCTCTATTAAGTTTATCCTTAAATCCGTTTTAAGCTTACTTTTTCTTTCAATTGCTATTAACAAAGTTCTAAGTAAAAAGTCAAAACAGCTTAATTTTTCTTAAAGTCATATAGCTTAGTTATCTACAATCTATTCCTTTTACCCAGTCTTTTTTCTACAGACAGTAGTTTGAGAGTTTCCCCATCACAAAAGGTCCTTTTATTACAAATTGACTTGTCTCTTTTTTTAGTTCTTTTTCTTACTCAAAAAGAAAAAATATAAACAACAAAATAATTTTCAAAAAGGTGCAAGCCACAGGGGTCGAGAACCCAGAATGACCATCATCAAAAAGTCCTTTTATTAAAATAGCTTATTTTTTAGTTCTTTTGCTTACTCAAAAAGAAAAATATAAAAAAAATTAATTTTCAAAAAGGGAAGCCACAGGGGTCGAACCTGTGACCTCCCCCTTGCCTTCTCAAAGCCTCAACACAACACTCCTTAACCAACTGCCCTTGGGTCTTTTTCGTTTACTACTTTGCATGATCTAATTAATATAGTGAGTTTTTCAGTTTTAGCTTTTTAGGCTTATTTTCTTTATAACTGCTTATTCGTTCAACACACCTTCAAGTTTTTATTTTTCTTAGATTCTACACAGTTCATAGTACTTTTCATAATTTTTCTAGAATTTTAATAATTAGTTTACTACTTTTAATATTTTATTTAGATTAAAACTGATTTTAATTCATAAAAAATAAAATAAAAGTCAAAAAAATATAATTATTTTTTCTAAAATTATTTTTAATCATTTAGGACTTTTAAAAATTAAATTTGCATTTTTAGGGTTAAAATTTGATAATTTAGTTTTTTTAAGTCTCGGTTTGAATTTCCCCGTTATCGTTTTTTGTTTAGTTGCCTTAATTGTTTACTTGTTTTTTCTTGCTTCCCTTTGCGTTTTTAGCATTAGAAATCAAAAACAAAAAAATTATTGGGTATTCGAGCATCAAACAAAATACTTTCGTGAAATTCAAATTCACTTCTCGTCGGGATACGACACTCGAGAAATATACTATTGTTTGTCCTTAAGCAATTTTATATTAAATGGGAAATTCTCTATACTATAATTAATTTGAGATATTTATGATATATATTTTATTATATATATACTATTTGGATCGAATCAATAACACTTTTCGTCCCATAAAAATAATGTCTCTAGTTCTTGAGAGCAAAAACCACCACCCCCAGTTCTAAATCGTGAGTGGTGTAGTTCTTTTTATGAATCTTTAGTTGTTGAGATGCGTATGCAATCACCTTCCCCTTTGCATTAGCACACACCTAAATCCTTGGTTTGAAGCCTCACAATATGCTACAAAGTCGTCTGGTCCATCAGGAAGTGTCAAAACTGAGGCATTACACAAATTATCCTTCAGCGTCTGAAAGGCTTCTTCTTATTATGTGCCCCACTCGTACTTCTTTTTCTATTGTGTTAAGGAGGTGAGGGGTTTGGCAATCTAGAGAAGTTTGCGATAAATCATCGGTAGTAACCTACCAATCCTAGAAATGATCGTATTTCGGATGGTGTCTTAGGAACTTTCCAGTTCTTCACTGCTTCTATCTTACACGTGAATACCATTGTTGTTAACCACATGCCTAAGGAAATGTACTTCTTGAAGCCAAAATTCACACTTGGAAAACTTAGCAAATAACTTCTCCTCCTTCGGCAGCTCCAATACTAACTTCAAGTGAACCTCGTGATCCTCCTTAGACTTCAAGTAGATAAAGATGTCATCAATAAACACAATGAAAAACTTGTCTAGATACGGCTTGCACAACGAAAAAAACACAACGAAAACAAAAGAACAAAAAAGGATAAGAGGGACAAAAAAAGCACTAAAAACGCAAACAATCATAGAACCAAAAAACACGAAACAACTACACAAAAAATATAATCAAAAACACTTACAACGAACACACACAAAACAAAAAAGGAAAAACAAAAAAAACAAACATCAAGACCACCCTACGACACCCACCACCCCGGGACCCTCCTCACAACCCAACACACGCACACGCCCCCAGGCCACGACCAAAAACCCCCGATAACAGAATACACACGCAACTAAAATAGGGAATCAACAAAAGCAATACAACACAAAACCAAAAACAAAACTAAGCTACCATAAGAATTAAATAACATCAAGCAACCACTACCAATCCTAGAAATGATCGTATTTCGGATGGTGTCTTAGGAACTTTCCAGTTCTTCACTGCTTCTATCTTACACGTGAATACCATTGTTGTTAACCACATGCCTAAGGAAATGTACTTCTTGAAGCCAAAATTCACACTTGGAAAACTTAGCAAATAACTTCTCCTCCTTCGGCAGCTCCAATACTAACTTCAAGTGAACCTCGTGATCCTCCTTAGACTTCAAGTAGATAAAGATGTCATCAATAAACACAATGAAAAACTTGTCTAGATACGGCTTGCACACCCGGTTCATTAAGTCCATGTAAACCATTGGTGCATTGGTTATCCCAAAGGCATAACCATAAACTCAAAGTGTTCATACCGCGTCCTAAATGTGGTCTTGGAATATCTGCTTCATGCACTCTCAGCTGATGATAACCAGATCGAAGATCTATCTTGGAGAAATAACGTGAACCTTGTAATTGATCGAACAAGTCGTCGATCTTGGGTAGAGGGTAACGGTTCTTGACAGTCAACTTGTTCAACTATCGGTAGTCTATACACATTCGAAATGAACCATCCTTCTTATTAACAAACACACAGGCGCTCGCCATGGAGAGTGACTTAGCCGAATAAAACCTTTGTCATGCAACTCTTGAAGCTGTTCAGATAACTCTTGCATTTCTGACGGTGCTAGTCGATATGGTGACTTCGCAACTGGCGTCGCTTCAGGAACTAAGTCTATGCGAAACTCAACTTGTCGTTGGGGTGGTAATCCAGTTAAGTCTTTCGGAAACACCTTAGGGAAATCTTGTACAATGAGGATATCAACTTATTTTTGCTCATCTAATTTTCATGCTCATTAGAGATTTTGGATTTTCTAATCCATCGCATTTTTTATTATTGAATAAAATATATGTCGAATGAATTCAAAAGGTTATGAATTATCTAATAGGGTAGCAAACGAATATCGATTCAAATGACTAAGAACTATATAAGGGATTTCACAGGTGCAAATAAATGCGGATCAAATGTCTTGAGAATCCTTTAAATGAAAGGACATAATATCTTTACCAATAGGAAAAGCAAACGAAAAATCAACAACCGCACAATGACAAAAGAATCACATATCGAATTAACGATACTGTTAGCCTTAAAATATGTTGACTTATCTAAAATTACATTAGTTCATAAAAGGCTTGACACGTAGGGACTAGAAAAGACAAGTTGTATAAGCTAGTTGTGTCAAGACCTATATATACCCCCTCTATACTTCCATAGAGGGGTGAGGATTCATTTTGTATCTCATTAAGTGTGTGTCTTTCTCTCTCTAGAAAACACACATCTTTTCTTTCTCTCTCTAAATAATACAATGGCTACTTTTTTTTAATCCTCCCCGATCTCTGGATCGTCCTTTGTTAATGATATCTTATTATTAACAATTGGCATCAGAGCTGCTTGTTTAATCCTCCCCAACCTTCGGATCATCCTTTGTTAGTGATATCTTATTATTAACAATTGGCATCAGAGCTACAGGGGTGTATTGTATCATGTTTGTTGCTGTCTCGATTACTGTTCATTCATGGTCATATTGTTGATAATTTTCGTGTGTCTTTTCCTTGTGAAAAATTCATGAAAATGGTTTTAATATGTTGTTATATGTTTCTATTTTTCTTACTAGTTCAAATCTGCTGTTTTGTACTTATCAGATCATTTTCAAGCTTATTTTTACTCTATGTTTCTTCATAGTGGTTTGGCTAAAAAGAAAAAGCACAGATCCGTAATTTAAGGAAAAAAGTACAAAAGTATTGTACTATAGCGGTTTGACCACTGTAGCGGTTTGGCCACCGTGGCGGTTTGCCACAGCGGTTTGACATGGCGGTTTGAACAAGTTGTAGCCGTTTACCACTTTTCATGGTCAAACTAAACATGACGCTGCCCAAATTTTTAGTCAACGGCGGTTTGGGTTATAAATAATGGTGGCGGTTTTTGGTTCAAAGGTGGCGGTTTGATGGAACCACAACCCAAACCGATTCAACTCGGTATTTACCGAGTTAACCCGGTCAAACTCAACTGATTCCATGTCTATACAAAAGAAGAAAAGTGAAGAAGAAGAATGAATGACAGACTCGAAACCACTACAAACAGAAACAAATTAACAACATCAATCACAGCCCCAACAAATCAAATCATATAAACACATCGTCACATACAACATCAATCAATAACAACAACCCATTACAACATCTCAAATCCAAATCCACAAACTAACCTAACACCATCGTCACATATAATCAATCTCCATCTCCTCTAAATTCACAACAAGACTCAAACAAAGACTAATGATCTCAGATTTGTGTTTTGGTCATTTAACCGATAATCTTTTCAAGCCCAAACATATACCCATCATTGATCTGTGAAGGTACAACCTTCTTCATTATTCGAAGTTAAGAAAGACTTTTAACAACAATGTTAAAATCAATCTTTGTTTCATTAAAAGACTCAAGAACAATCAAACACCAAGTCGACCCTACTTGAGACCCTCCAAAGGATCCAATTACCATGTTCTTGTATGCCTCGTTCAAACGATTGCTGAAAGAAGATCCTTCGTTAGTTTTTTTTAATTAGCAGGAATCCAAAAAAAGGTATTAGTTTGTTTGCTAATTCGATCTTGGTTGTGAAAGATGATAACATCTTATTTTTAAGTTGTGATTCAAGGTTATTATCAAACAAAGAGATGTAAGAATATTTCTTTATTTTTGGGTGACTGAATCTTTGAGATGAAGTTATAAGAAAGATGGGGGCAGGTAAAGAGGTGATTAGGGTTAGTAGTGTGTGTATAATTAGGGATTTGATATCTTAATATCCTAAATTCTCTTGGACTAGTTTTTTTTTTACAAAAATATAAGGCCGGGTATTCTCATTTAGTTAGATCGTGGGTTGAGATTTGTAGGTTGTTAGACTGAATTTTTTTTACACAAAACAAGTAGGCCCGATGATTTGATAATATGGGCCGAGACTTAATTGATAACATGGGACGAATTTTAGATGTGTTGGGCTGATATTATATTCATTGGGCCGAAGTTTTCTTTGGCTGTTACATATGCTATTCATGGATTTAGTCGAGTATAAAAAACACTATCAAGACAAATTGAACTAGACAATGTTTATTCGTTGACGACAATTCAAAAATAACATTTGTCCTAATTCAATAATATTCTCGAATAACAACACAACAAACACGATACATAACACTAAAAACGATCCGAAAAGATTCACTAAAATGACAAAAGGCTAAAGATTCGGATTACGGTGACAAGTGATCACGAAGTTCATTTGGTATCCCTTATTTGAGATTGAAGTTGAATTTCACAAAGGCGTCTACTTATTTCATCATCGAGACTTCCTTCTATTTTCTACCCCTTTTCTTCAAACCTAATCTATTGATTAATGACTTGCTTGAACGTAATATAGCTTATGATTAAGACTTGGATTATCTAGTTATTTCCTGATGTAAGGAGTTACATTATAGTGCTCATGGGTTATAGCTATCACTTAAAGGAGTTACATTGTAGTACTCGGTGTCATACGCAGAAGTCGATGTGGATAATTTCAAGAGGTGTTGTACTTCTTATACTTTTCTGGTTAAGTATAGAGTACTTATAGATTTAATCTTACATCGTTCTTCAATCAACAACAGTGCAAGATTAAGTAACAAATTTGGGTGATTCTACTTCATTTTTAAGTTTGGTATATCGGGTTTACTTCACCAAGTGATCACAGCAATAGCCGACAGAATACGAGGTTGGTAAGTTTGCCAGATAGTTTAAAGGTTGAGATGTAATCAGCAATTCTCACGGGATATTATTGTCCCATTCGAAGACAATGGTACTTCACAGTCTAAGAAAAATTCTCAAAGTTCTTCAACGACATTCCTATACAAGACCTTGATTATACTAAGTTTTCTTGATTCTTGCTTCATCTCCTCTACGGTTTCTGAAGACAAGAGGGTAATGGTTTGTTTGGATCTCAAGATTTGTGCTTAAGACAAGAACTTCTCGAGTATATGTGCGTGCACAACTATGATGCTTTCGAGAGTTCGCAACCATCATGGGGGAAAATGTGTACATCCGAGACTTAGTTGACTTTGATGTTACCGTGTCAACTTCTAGGGGAAAGTAGTGTATACTACTTTACTTAGTATGGTTTATGAAGTATTCTGCATACGTGAGAAGAATTGTTGCTGATTTCTCGCATGTACCCCCTGATTCGATGACAAATAGTCTATATATAATTAAACATATATCCTAAATGTCTCAAACTAATTATAGTATAGTGAGTATCCCGTTTGATAAAAATTGCTTGAGGACAAACAATAATTTATCTCCCGGATGTCGTATCCCGACGAAGCGTGAATTGAGAATCTCGTTTAAGTTCGTGATCGCGTGATTTGAATAATTTCAAAGTTTTGATTTTGGATTCTATTTCTACTAATGAAACGCAAAAGTAATTAAAGGCAAGCAAACAATTAAAGCAATTAAAGATTAAGCACGAAAACGTTAACGGGAATTCTAAAACGCGACTAATTAAGCAAATAAATCAAATATAATCCCTAAAATGCAAATATAAAATCTAAAAGTCCTAAATGATTAAAACTAATTTAGAAAAAAGAATTATATTTTTTTGACTTTTATTTTATTTTTTATGAATTAAAAACAAATTTAATCTAAATAAAATATTAAAAATAGTAAACTAATTATTAAAAATCTGGAAAAATTATGAAAAATACTTTAACATATTTAAAATCTATGAAAATTGAAAACTTGAAATTTGGCTAAACAAATAAGCAGTTAAAAAGCTAATAAGCTTGGATAAGCAAAAACCAAAGTATCTATAACATTAAATTGAAACCAACACCTAATGGAAAAGTTCCAAGGGCACAATGGTAAGTTGTGTGTGTTGTGAGAGAGAGGTCACAGGTTCGAACCCTGTGACCTTTCTTTTTGATAAAACATTTTTTTTATTTTCTTTTTGAAAAAGCTAAAGTATAAGCTAAAACTAACAACTTTAATAAAGAGCTATTTGACAAATCTAAAAAATAAGCTAGGAAAACTACTTATAAGTTGAGAGTTTGGCTTATCAATTTAGTGGTTTTTAAGCTAAAACTATTTTGCCTTTTTGGACTCAATAAGCTAAAAGAAAAAGCAAATAAGCAAAAACAGACTTAAATCTAAACCTAATAAGCACCTAGTGCTAAAAATAAGCTAACAGAATAAGCTAAAATTCATCAAAAAGTCAAAAAGACAGCAGGCTTAAGAAAGACTTAAAAGGACTAATGACAGTTGTTAAGCTAAGGATTAAGGCACAATAAGCTAAAGGATAAAGCTAAATAACCTAAAACAGATGAAGACTGTTACTTAAAGAGCACAAATAAGCTGAAATTCAAATCAAAAGCTAAACAAATAAGCTAGAAAAGGATTAAGAATATGACAGACTATACTACTATGTTTTTGGCTTTTTGAAGAAAATGACAAATTTGCAGCTTAAAATAAGACTCAATAAGCAAAATGAAAAGCTCAAAGCTTAAAATAGTTAAAGACTTTGACTCAATAAGCAAACCTATACTGGAATTAAGCTAATTATACTACTAAATAAGCTAAAATCCTAAGTAAGAACAGATTGCATACATCAGCACATAATGATTGTAATTTTTATGCTAAAAGGCTTTTTGCAACCAACATTTAAGACCACAAAATGACTTAAGCATTCTAAAAACTTAAAGCAGATTAAGAACTCCTTACAATAAGCTAAGAATAATCAAAATTCAACTAAGCTAAGCTAGAACTAAACCTCAATGAATCAGCATTACCTATCCTTTAAAAGCTATAACTATTTAACTGAATTTTGCTCTTAAAGTCTAAAAGATTTTTCCAAATTCTTATGACTCAAAATAGATGCACTAAGATTTAAAAGGAGCTCAAATTGATCACAAAACACTACAACTAAAGCTTACTTTTATAAATAAAAGATTTAAACAGATTTGAAGAATTTGAAAACTAGCAAACTTGAGATTTGATCAATCAAACTAAAAACTTAACAAAACTACTTTTAGGCTTATAAAAACTAAATCATAGACTTAATAAGAGCTACTTAAAACTGGTTTGAAAACTAAAAACAGTTTAACACCTGATTTGACCCATTTTCAGTCTTAACCCAAACACTCCTTTAAAATTCTTATAACCAACTTATAAGCTTAAATAGATCTAAATAAGCTTTAATTATTAAAAGCAAATTAATAACTAAGCCTGTTAAAGATAATTAAGCAAAAATTTAGGAAAATTAAGCACTGATTCATAAGCTACTAGAATAAGCAGTATTAACTATTATTTAAGCAGTTTTAATGAAAACACAAATTAAACTACATTTAAACTAAAGACTAAACATATTAAGCAAATATTAGACAGAATAAGCACTAAGCAACTATATTAAGCACTAAATAAGCAGATAAGCGGTAATATAAGCTAAAACAAATTTGAAGCTTAAAGAGAGAAAATAGAAATTGTACCTTGATCCCAGCTCAAACAGGGATCTAATATGCTCAAAGGAGCTTTTCTACAAGCTCCAGCTTATTGAAAACAAGCTGGTAAGGTCTATAAGCCCGTCCATTATTCGCTTATCATCCAAAATAAGCTAAGGTAATTTTGAGTGTGATTTAAGGTGAATGACTTATTTAGTTTAGCTCAAAACAAGCTAAACCGATTAAAGGCTAGCTTAATAGTTAACTAAGAGCTTAAAGAGCTTATTGGTTATTAAGTAACTTCTAAATGCATTTTAAGCTAAATTCGCATAATAAGTAAAACATAATTCAAAATACAAGATTTAAAAATGAAACTGCAATTTTATTAATAATGAAAGAGTTACAAGGCTTTGAAAAGAAAATACAGTAATGACAATAAGCTAAAAACTACAATAAGCTACTAAATAAAACAATAAGCTAGATAACTAAAGCTGTGTGAGGATGCCTCAATTTATAGTGATGAAGGGAAGGATCTAGAGCCTTGAGGAGTGTCCTAATCCTTCAATCTTAGCCCTTCATTCCAAACTGACTTGAATCATTCCAATCTAAGCCCTTGATTATATGCCACGTCCCATCATCCAATCATTGTGCTTGGGATCGCCAACGTGTCATAGTGAGTGTCAGAGGGTGTCAGGGATGAGCTTCTAGAAGATGGGGAATGAGTGAGTGAGAGTAGGTTTTACTCTGGTTTCGTTGTGGGTAAAATTAGGAGGAAAAGGGGTGAGGGAAGCACAGTAATTTAGACTTGTGTTGACCCTGTGTTTATAACATGAACTTTGACCGGGTTGGGATTTGGGCTTTACTTGGGCTCGGTGGTATAACTTTGGGTCAAAGTAGGATAAAAGGGTTAATGGATTAGGACTTGTTTTTATTGTTGGATTTAATGTTTAGTATGAATCATAATCGGCTGACCCGGCCCATTAAAATGGGTACGGGTTGGCCTATTAAGGATGTATACACCTTCGACCTCGATTTCTCACGCTCTTTCCATTCTCGTGCTCGGTTTTGTTCGTTTTGCTTCGTTTTTGTCCTTCTTGTGACATATCCATACCTGCAAGACACAATTCACGAAATACACATATACAATGTATTTTTTATGTATTTTTGGTCATTATTGGTCTTTTTAGCTCGTTTTATTAGGTAAAAGGTATGTGTATTTAAACACATACCACCCCCGAACGAATATTCACCAAGACCTAATGACAAGTAGCAGTGGTATTTGGTGTGGTTTTTCTTCTACAAACTTCCGTTGTGTACTTTAATGATGGTTTAAGCTACATCAACGTTTTAGAATCTGCTTAAGATAGGGACGTTGGTTTGGGGGGAAGCTGATTCAGAAACTTATCCAAAAAGGAGTCTATGAAGAAAGCTTTTCAAGACATGCTGCATGAATTGGGGGGAAATTAATCCAACTCATGCATACTACAATGGTTTTTGTATAATTAAAGACACTAAAGATGTAAGCTGGAGTAAAAGTTTCAAGACCAAGAGAACTCAAAAGACATCTTCAGCTTTGGAAGCGCTTTGGAAGACTTTATTTGTGTTGTAACTGTACTTGATAGGAACATTGTAAGTAATTCCGTATGTCCACATATTGGGGGAAGATTGTTAGCCTTAAAATATGTTGACTTATCCGGAATTACATTAGTTCATAAAAGGCTTGACACGTAGGGACTAGAAATGACAAATTGTATAAGCTAGTTATGTCAAGACCTATATATACCCTCTCCATACTTCCATGGAGGGGTGAGGATTCATTTTGTATCTCATTAAGTGTGTGTCTTTCTCTCTCTAGAAAACACACATCTTTCCTTTCTCTCTCTATATAATTCAATGGATACTTATTTGTTTAATCCTCCCCGACCTCTGGTTCGTCCTTTGTTAGTGATATCTTATTATTAATAGATATGTATCAAGATCGATAGATGAGAAAGGTAAAAAAAATTATACCAATAATCAACTTTATCTGAAAGAACCAACTAAGCACTATTTTTATTGAAAAAACACTTTGAACATACAAATCACTTTAAATATACAAATCATTTAAATAAGGAAATCATTTTAGATATTATTATTATTATTATTATTTTTAAATCATTTTAAACTCAGTTTTCATGAAACTCAATAGATAACTATATAAAGGTTGTATGACATCTTACTTGTATAAATCATTTTAAACATACTTTTCAGAAAACCAAAAATAAAGTGACAATCATATAAAGTTTGGTATCATATTTTTTTAAAGATCATTTTAAACATATCTTGTCCATAAAGATCATTTTAAACATAATCCTAACAATCAACCGATATCACACCGTTTTATAAAAACCATTGTAAACGTAGTTTTCATAAAGAAAATGAGACATTCACATAAAAGTTGTATCACACCGTATTCATAAAATCATAGTAGACACGGTTTTTTTTATATTTAAAATAAACTTACTCAAAACAAAAGCGGTATCATAATAAACTTACTCAAAACAGTTTTTCCTAAACATCCTCAAGACGTATTTCAAAAGGATTTTCACTCCATTATCAGTATAAAAAAATTTTCCACACAAAGGAGACCATATAACAAAAGGATTATCACATCATCGTGAAGGAAATCAAATGGGAATATATGAAGCAATGACAAAAGAGAGTACAAGGAACCATATAGTCAGAATATTAGTCAAACTAACACGTACTAGAGAATTTCATGCAAAGACATTACCAACCAAATGAGGAACATAAGGACTTATCCATACTAAGGATCAAAAGGACAAAATAAAAAGCATCGGTACTAACATATCGCAAACATGTTACAAAAACCAAAGGATGTGTAAAAGAAAGGAGTAAATATCTGCACTAACATGTTACAAACAAATAGTGCATCAAAGAAAACTCAAACACTTTCACAAGTAATCAATGCAAGGAAGGAAACAATGAAACCTACCAATAGCCAAAAGCAGTAGGTCCAAATAACCAATATGTATCAAGACAATAAATAGGAATGATAGAACATTCGTACAACATGGTACGAACAAGAAATGCTAAAATGAGAGTTAGACATTCTGAACGAATAATCGAGCAAACGAACAACCTAATAATTATAATAGTAGTAATAAGTATATGGGGTATCCGTAAACGTTAGACAGAAAGGAACTTATTATATACGCAATCGAGCCTAACATAATCGCACCTAATGTTAAGAGAAGAATTCCCTAACCATACAACCATCCTTATCAGGATTGCACACATCACCACATCTTATACTATCATCTAACAAGAAAACATTGATGAATGCAACTATGGTCACAAGTCCACGTGTGTGATGCCTTTATATTTATGTTGGCCACCATAATTATAATTGCATCCTTTCACACGTATACTTACTTCTAAGACTACACATCTCAATGATAACGCACATATACCACATAGCAACTCTTACATGACCCTGATATAACACAAACACGATGATCTACCAAAACAATTTTTATTATATAAAGATGAAATCAAAGACGAAAGCCTCATGGTGCCTCAAAATATGATATATCAAAAAGAAATCATCGATAATAGCAACGTGTCGAGGTAGAAGACAGAATACACTTATGTTGGGCCTCGCTTGGGTTTGACTTTGCTTTCGCAAGAGTCATTCGACTCCGCGGGTCCATGCCTGCTATGAGCGTCCGACAGGAGATCTGAGTCGGCCTCCTTCTTCGACTCTTCAACTACCTTTCCTCCTTCGATCCCTCGAGAGGCTCCTCCTCAATTGGCTCCTCTTCTGAATCGAGTAGCACGTAGGTAGAAATGAAACTCAAAGAAAAGCAAGAAAACCAAATGCCTAGATAGCTAAACACAAAGATCCTGTTATGCAGCTATATGAAGGAATCCTAAGTTATAGTCTAGGTCAAACCACCTACTTATCTATAAACCTGGCTTTGATGCCAATCTGTCACACCCTGCCATGGCGGAAACGCAAGGCATAACAAGATAGGCATTATCATAACATATTGATGTCAATAATTGAGTATAACTAGAATGCAATCAAATTTAAAACCAAAGTGTTATGACGACACCTAACACAAAAGGAGTCTTATATTGAGGTTAATCGCAATACAAAAATACATAGATATAATAAATCTCAAAGAAAACATCATCACAATTCAAAGTATTCAAAATACAAAAGTATGAAATTAAAATACTAGATAGATAGACTCTATATGCAAGATCCTAAGGTCTCGCTAGCCACGCATTCTATCTTCCTTAACTTCACTAGGCTCACCTAAAAATGATACTATAAAACGTCAACATAATGTTGGTGAGATTCATAGGTTTAACACATATACTTACTTCTGCTGTGAATCAATAACATTAGGACATACATGAATATTATACACAAATGAGGTAGGCGTACCTCTCCGATCCAAATAACCACACAGCATGAGGTAGGCGTACCTCTTCGATCCATATAACCACACAGCATGAGGTAGGTGTACCTCTCCGATCCAAATAACCACACAACATGAGGTAGGCGTACCTCTCCAATCTAAATAACCACACAACATGAGGTAGGCGTACCTCTCCGATCCAACAATGCATACACATAAGCCATATAATATCAAGTAATGTCCAAAAACAAAAAAACAATTATTCCGCCAGCAATTAAAACATTTCAAAACTATGTAGTTTCATTTTTGCCTCAAGAAAACAATAGAAAAAGTGGCTTTGATACTCACCTTGAAAGGAAGAAGTGACAAGGGTTGCACTAATGATTCGAGCAAATAATTATAAATATAAGAAAGGTGTAAGTTACAACCTTATGACACTCAGGAGATTAAAATAATTTGTTTATAATTTAAACTTGTATACCTTTATAATAGTTCATGAATAAATTTATTAGATGACCAATTATGACCAACGTCTTTTAAATTAATTGGTTGTGTGTTACGCCTTAAGACAATTCATGTCTTTTAGACTCCGACCTCGCTAGTTAAATCTCGTATATAGTATTTATAGCAATGTATATAGTTTACATCTCTGGTCATAGAGATTTTAAATAATTTGTTTAATTTAATGAATAACTGCCTATTACTGAATATATCAGTTTATAATTACTTATAAAATGACCATGATATTATTGGGTTGACTAAAAGTGTTTTTATAAAAATAATTCAAATGCCTTTATTTTTTATGCATAATGATCAGATTAAAAACAACATTTATGATTAGCACTAGTTTTGAAAATGTTTACATGAAAGGGCCAAATGTAACAACACAAGCATAGTTTTGGAACAACAATGAAACTGCAGGGACTAAAAGTTAAAATTGTTAATAAAATATAAACACTATGCGTTGGAATGTATCAAATATCAAGCACATGCGTTTGTGTTTTCGGAATACAACAGAAGCCATTTCCATTTGTAATCACATTTGAAATCAGTTTACATGTTATAGTTCAACATAAACATTGGTTCATCTTACCATTTAAACTGTGTAAAATTTGTGTCAAAAGAACATTTATGTTTAGTTCTAAAAGCATTTGTACTATGTAAATCAGTTTACGATTCGACACTATTTAACGTTGATCAGAAAATATTAACTATGAAACCTAAGTCTTTCTTCTTACCCGCAGACCATCCGATATAATGACTCGTTTTACGTTTAGTTCGAAACAACTCCGGTCACTAACAATAACCGAAACTCAACCGGAAAATCAATTCTAAAACTGAGTTCTTATACAACCAGGTTGTATGAATGGAGAAAAGTGTGTGTGTGGTAGATGGGGAGTATAGGGTTAAATGAGATTGATGATTGGTAGGCTTATATATGTATATATATATATGTATATATATATATGTATATATATATGTATATATTGATGAGAAAACGTTGTCTCTTTGAAGTTAGCGGGATTGGAGCGAAGGAAAAGAATGTTTAAACTAAGGAATGATTTGAGTATTTATCATTTATAGAATTTTTTAAAAAAAATTAGTCAAATCTTCTTATTTTATCAGAGATATATATGTTCAACGGCAAAACTTCAATAAAGATCCATATTTTATTATAGATCCCAAAACTCCATCTCAACCATTCATTTTTTCATCAAATTAAATAAAACTCATTTTTCATCTCTGTTTTTAAAATTAAATATCTCACAAACCGTTAATCGTTACGTAAAATGAAACATACCATTGTAACGAGAATTAAATCATCTTTCTAACGAGGGGCACTTTGACATACTTTCGACGAACTTTTTTTTAATTTTATTTCTTAGTCACGTCTAGAAAGATCACATGTGATTCTGGAAAATCACTTGTGATTTGTATTTTACAAAATCACATGTGATTTTAGGAAATCACATGTGATTTTGTGAAATCACATGTGATTTTGTAATACAAATCACATATGATTTTTTTCAGGTGTGATTAAAAAAAATCGAAAAAAAAAGTTCGTCGAAAGTATATCAAAGTGCCCCTCGTTAGAAAGATGATTTAATTCTCGTCGCGGTGGTGTATTTTTTGTCGTTTAACGATTTACCGTTTGCAAGATATTTTAATTTTAAAAAAGAGGTGAAAAATGAGTTTATTTTAATTTAATAAAAAATAGGTAGCTATGATTGGTCCATTCGATCTTTGATAAATATTGGATCTTCATTGATCTCAACTCTATGTTCATGATAATGTTATGATGACTTTTACTTTTAGCTATGCCTATTTGATATCTCCATGATACTCTATTTAATATATGGGTCATAAAAAATGTAGGCTTAAATTATTCTTTAACATGTAATAAATACCTAATACTTTATATTATTTTGTGATTCATTATTTAACTTATTATTATTTTTGTTATAATTTAATTTATAAATATTAATTAGGTGTCTTTACAAATTTTTAATGTGTTACATAAGACCTAAGAATAATAAGATGATTTTTATATAACTTTACTTATATTATTCCATTATAATTATTACCACTCTAAATTATTATTATAGACTTCAATTACTTATTTACGGGCGTGTATTACTAATAAGCTAAATCCAAAAATATATATGATGCTCAAACGCACACAAGGAGAACTGTTGACGTTGGTCGGGTGCAAATTTTACATTTATAATCGAGACTAATGAAATTACCAATGAAACATACAAGCAAGTATACTCGTTCAATGGTAGTAAAGTCGGGTAAGTCAAGTTCGTTCCACGGGACTTGGTCTAAACCAATACTAGGTAGCAAGAAAGATACTAAGGTTGTCACGGCCATTAGCGTCACAAAATCAAGGTAATTACTTAAGCAAATTCGTTCTATTTTTAAGATTATACTTATGCGAGAAATCCATGTCATTGATATCCATGTTTGATTATGTTTGTTAAACAAGTGTATATGATTCACAAAACCCATTTATATATGACTTGACTCCGTGGTGTACTTCACCAAATCATATTTATGCATGAAACTAATGACGAACCCTTTCGACCTATGAACATCATTAACCCCAAACCAATTAAGTGTGTTTGCTAGATAACTGATGCTCCTAAGTGATTCAACAAGTTCTTTCGCACTATACTTAAATTTAAGCCTTTTTGTTCATCTTTTTTATTATGTGAAGATGGTAGATGTCAATTACCAAAACCCCTTTTTAGTTTGTCACTACTAATAGAGAATAGCCTACGCCACAGAATGCCTTTCGACCTATGATTCTGTAGGTATTCTACCACAAATCATAGAAAAGAACTCAAGACATAAATAAACCACATGTTCACAAAAATCATCATTCATACACAATCAAACATTTTACCAAATTCATTTCATTCCACACATAAGTATTATGAGACTACTCCATATATAAATTCATTTCACAAATCCAACATTCAACGATAAATTAAGACACATCTCATAAATATTTGTAAAGATTAATACCTACAAAGATTTCTATAAGTTTGGTGATGTAGCTCACCAAGGGCCTCCAATCGCCGTAATTAACGTAACTCCAAGAGTGGTGCTTCTTCCTTCAAATTCGTCCTTACACTCTCCTGGATTTGCAGAGATATTTCTACAGCTTTTGGGGTGAATAAAGGTGGTGGAAACTTAACCTAATTGAGGGTAAAGTGGTTTCTTGTGTTGTGTATTTTTAGGTTAAGACCACCACAACTATATATAATCCTTCCAAACCGACTTAGGGAGTTAATGTAAGTCCCCTCAGTTGATAATACAAGTATATGATCGGTCTCCAGGCATAATGGCTCGTTAATTCGCTCATAATTGTAAAAATGTAACTAACATCGTGGTCCTGCCGGGCGACAATCCAGTCGAGCCCTCTGTCGGGCGCCAATGCCTCCTGCCGGGCGGCAGAGTGCTCGTCGTAACGTGTGATCTTCATTTTTCCTTGTCTTTCATCTTTTGATCAACTTTTTGTCCCTCGGGCCAATCCAAACCACATGTTTATGACCCAAAGTACATATTTTACTTTTCCAGATGGATCTTCAAATCAAATATCGAATTAGCACTCATTTCTTAGTTTCTTTTCTTCACTTCGCGTCTTTCGACTAGATGCAATACAAGAAACCTATTTTGCACAATAACAGGGGTAAAAGCAGTATTATTTTACTAATTAGCACATATAAAACCAATATAACGCATCCCAAAGCATATCAAATCTAGGCGTTATCAAACTCCCCCACACTTAAGTTCTGCTCACCCTCAAGCAGGTTCATTCTTTTAAATCAAAAAGTTACTTCAAAATTAGCACAACAACTCCGAAAGAAAACGTGAGAACCAGGTAATTTATCAAAAGGATTTTTATTTACTTTTTGTTTGTAACTAAAGCTAGTTAAATTTACAAACTCCTAGTTACCAAGTAAGTTATTTCCTAACTCTTTGATGAACTACCGGTATCACGTCTTAGCACATTGGCTAATCGATACTCCAAAATTTAACTTCTTCTTCCTTCATCTTCATAATTTATAGCTTCATTGGCTATTTATTCACTTTTTTTTCTTTTTTTACGGTCAACCTTCTTCGATCGACTACTACATAGTTGGTAATAAGTAATTTCCAGACTTAACTACTAGTTATTATAGCACAATATATATTTTTTATATTATTCAAAATGGTTTACTATTACCTTTATCATTTAAATTACCTTCATCTCATTTTGGGCATGTGTTGCAGAACAAAAAACAAATATTAAAAATTGGGCCATTTTTCTTTCTTTCTCCTAATTACTTTCCCTCCCTCATACTTAAGTTTTGCATTGTCCTCAATGTAAGTAAACGAACTTCAAAGTAAAGGAAATAGGAAAAGTTAGGACAATCGATACTACCCGATTTGCGATGCAATCTTCATACGTGGTTTCGAGTATGCGAATCTAGTTCCGTTCGAACTTTGGTATGATAAACACCATATACGTCAACACATGTCAACCCTACAAATACTGCAAATATACCGCATTGTCGAAACCTTAATTGTAGGCTTCATAGATCGTTTTGCCTATCTAGGATATCATAACATTGATCACGCAGCGGAATAA